>JAOXJP010148922.1:0-13162 GCA_025762735.1 Platanus orientalis | reverse complement strand
TGACTAGTTAACATCTTCTTGGTAGCCTTAATAATATCATTATTGCTACCTATAATGAGCATATCATCAACATAGAGACAAACAATGACATGACCATTTGTAGTATCTTCAACATACACACATTTGTCACATTCGTTAATTCAAAATCCATTTGACATCATTATATTGTCAAAATTTTCATGCCATTGCTTTAGAGGTTGTTTTAATTCATAAAGCGATTTAACAAACTTACATACTTTATTCTCTTTTCTAGGAACAATAAACCCTTTTGATTGTTCCATGTAAATTTCGTCATGCAATTTACCATTCAAGAATACAGTTTTAACATTCATTTGATATATTTCTAGATTATGCAACATTGTAATTTCTATTAACATATGAATGGATGCTATTCTTATTATTGGTAAATATGTATCAAAATAGTCTACACCCTCCTTTTGCTTATATCCATTGACAACAAGCCTGGCTTAGTATTTGTTAATTGATCTATCTGCTTTCAACTTCCTCTTGAATATCCATTTATATCCAAGACGTTTACTACTTGGTGCTAGATCCACCAGTTCCCATGTATGGTTTTGTAATATGGAATCAATTTCACTATTGATAGCCTCTTTCTATAGTGGTGCCTCAGGAGTGGACATAGCTTCTTTGAAGCTTTGAGACTCATTTTTTAATAAATAAATTAGAAAATTTGAACCAAATGATTTTGACATTTTTGTCATTTTATTATGTTTGGGTTCAACATCATCTCCTTTTTGTGAGTTGTTAGATGCAGTTTCATAAGATCTTTTTGGAGATCTTGACTCTTGTACATTATTACAAGAAAATATTTGTTAAAAAAATAATGCATTCCTAGATTCAATAATAGTATTTACATTTATATTAGGAATATCAGATTTATAAACAAGAAATTGATATGCATTACTGTTATGAACATAGATAATAAATATTGCATCAACTATTTTAGGTCAAATCTTTATCTTTTTAGGGATAGGGACCATCACTTTTGCTAAGCACCCCCACACTCTTAAGAATTTATAGGAAGAAGTTCGACTTTTTCATAATTCATAAGGTGTCATTTGTTTTCTTATGAGGCAACTTGTTGATAATGTAATTTGCGGAAAGAATTGCTTCCGCCCATAAATTCTGGGGTAAACTAGAACTAATCAACATCTCATTCATCATTTCTTTTAAGGTTCTATTTTTCCGTTCAGCAACTCCGTTTTGCTGAGGAGAATAAGGTGCGGTGGTTTAGTGAATAATATCATGTTGTGCATAGAATTCACCAAATGATGATTCATATTCATCGCCTCTACCACTTCTTAGAACCTTAATCTTTTTATTGAGTTGATTTTCAACCTCATTTTTATAATGCACAAACATTTTTAAGGCCTCATCTTTACTCCTTAGCAAATATACATAATAGTATCTTGTGTAATCATTTATAAAAGTAATAAAATACTTTTTACTACCTCTAGTTTGAACAAATTTTAAATCACAGATATCATTATGAATTAATTCCAGAGGTTCAGTACTTCTTTCAATAGTACTAAAATGTGATTTAGTTAATTTGGCTTCCACCCAAATTTCACATTTATGATCTAAATCAATATGAAACTTAGGTAGAAGTTCTAAATTAACTAATTTATGTGTCCTAGTCTACCATGCCAAACATCGGACAATTCAAAGCATATAAACAGAAGAAATAACTTTATTAATGTTGGGAATTACAGTCATTACATTTAATTGAAAGAGCCCATTGCTCATATATCCCTTCCCTACATACATCCCACTTTTTGTGAGAATAAATTTGTCTGACTTGAAGACTAACTTGAATCCTGTTTTACTCAACAATGAACCAGATACAAGATTCTTGCGAATATCTTGCATATGTAACACATCATTTAGAGTAAGCTCTTTTTCTGAAGTCATCTTTAGCACCACCTTTCATTGTCCTTCCATTTTTTAAGTTGTAGAGTTTTTCATGCAAAGTTGTTCTCCGTTATTCACTGGTTGATAAGTTGAGAACATTTTCTTTTTTGGACAAACATGACGAGTAGCCCCAGTGTCTACCCACTATTCTCTGGTATTCCCTATGAGATTAACTTCAGAAACCACTGCAGAAAGGTTTAAATCGAAGACGTCTTTAGAAAGACGATTCACTTCAGTCATATTAGCTTGGACAGCTTTCTTATTGAAGTTTTCTTGATCGTTGCGCTTGCGACAATCCTTAGTACGATGCCCAGATTTATCGCACACAAAACATCTTCCTTTAAACTTCTTAAATATGTCATCTTTAGGACTCATGAATGATCCTTGACTGTACTGCTTCCTTTTTTTCTTGTTGAATTTCTATTTCACTACATTTGCCCTACATTTCCTTACACTTGTGCTTCAAATAATTTCTGAAATCTTACCAAGATTGTGGTAATTTTTCAATTATTGCTGCCACCTGGAAAGAATCACTTATAAACAATCCATCTTTGACATGAATTTCATGCAGAATTAGTTGAAGGTCTTGCACTTCGACTCATAACAGACTTCGAGTCAACCATCTTATAATCAAGGAATCTGCCCACAATGTATTTATTCATCTCGGCATCTTCTACTTTGTATTTCTTATTCAAGGAGTCCCACAACTCCTTTGCAGACTTAATTGGACTGTACACATTGTATAATGTGTTGTCCAATCCATTCAAAATGTAGTTTTTACAGAGAAAGTCGGCATATTTTCATGCGTCCACCGTAGCCACCACCTGCCTATCAGATTTATTCTCTTTAAGAGTGGGTGCATCTTCATAGAGAAACTTGGTCAAATTCAACGTTGTAAGGTAAAACAGTATCTTCTGTTGCCACTTTTTAAAGTCGGTATCGTTGAATTTCTCAAGTTTTTCTACATAACTACTCGGAACGAGAGTAATGACTAGCGCCACAAAGGGGGGTACAACCGTACTTGTATTACTGGTTGTCATTTATGTTATATAAATATAAACAGAAGCTTAATTGATATGAATGAGGAAAATATATAAAAATAATGCACAAAGAATAATGAAATAATTGAATCTTTCTTAAGATTGTTATTTCGGTATTGTTATTTTAGTATTCTATATATGTGCACAATACTATAAAATATGAAAATACTTGAATCAAATAAACGAAAATACTTACTTGACTCGGATGATCATACCTTTACTTAACTAGATCAAGGCTAGTGTTTATCACTATGTCCTTAAGACAGATTTGTCCCTCGCACTGGTGCTAAAGGTCAATTCAGACGTCTGCCTCCCAAGATACAATGATCTTTCACCCACAGAAGCAGCATTACAATCTGTGTGTCCAGCGAACCAACTTGTGCAGTACCTCTCTCTCTTACTCTTAACACTGACACGAATGCACTATGACACTCCTAGCTTGATCGAAATTTGAATGAATGAAATGATGGAGGGACCTCTTATTTATAGATTTTTCGTGTCTGTTTGGATCAGGTATATAGATACGACCTTTGATTCTGAACAATCATAAATGACCAATAATTGCAATCTAGTAGTCACCTACACATCCGTACGGAATAGACATGTGTGAAAGAGAATGATTCAAGAGACACCTACATGTCTGTATGGAATGGGCATGTGTCAATAGGTGTGATTTAATAGCTACATGTGTGTCTATTTGGTCCAATAGTTTTCAAGGGCATAGTTGTAACACTGTACGATTAGACACACCCCTGCAAGGGTAAAACTGTAAAACATGTTCAAAGGGACATGTCCCCACAGGTGTAACTGATTCTGGGAGAAAACAAAAAGAAAATTATTAATAAAAATGATATTTATTTATTTTTCTTATTGACTCAACCTGACCCGACCCGGTTCGGTTTGGCGCACGTGTGTGTGTTTAAATATAGGCCCGGTCCATGTTGGTTAGGTCCTCCCCCATCCACAAAACAGCGGTGTCCCTTGGGGCCCAAACTTATGTTCAACATTAGTGTATATGAACACACATTAATTTCTGGGTTAGTCCATGTGGGACTATTCAATTTTCACACTTTTACCAGTTTTACCAGTGATCAACTAGGCACTTTTGGAGATAATTTCTCATTCACCCATTGACATTTTTGAGCATCCAACAATATGGTGTTGTTCTCCTCATTGAGGTGAACACAAACCCAAGTGGGCCCACCTTAAACAACAAGTGGGTCCCACTTTTATTTTGGCTCAAACACAGCCACCCTATCAGATTTTGCACAGAAAATCTGGGTGTTTTCAAAACCGTTTCCAACAAAAATCAGCTAGATGGTCTTGACAAATGGTGTGCAAATAGTCCCAAATTGAAAGTAGTCCTTGGTAAACTGTCGATATACTTCCACATGCTCAGTCCTATCGTTCTGCACAGTATTATGTCCAAACTTATAGTTGTCTTGTTATCACAAAATAGGCTCACTGATTCCTACATAGGAAATCCCTATTCAGCTAACTAAATTTTCAGCCATAAAAGCTCACAGATTCCATGAGCCATGGATTTAAACTCAGCCTCAACACTAGATCTTGCCACAATTATTTGCTTTTTTGCTTTATTGTGTAACCAAATTTTCATCCACAAATGTGCAATAACCTAAAGTAGAGTGTTAATCTAAGACAAAACCAGCCCAATCCACATATGTATACACTTTCACTCAAAGAAGTCCACTTCTAGTGTATAAAAGATCTTTCCTAGTACATACCATCAAGTACTTAAAAATCTTGTAGATCGCCTACAAGTGATATTTTGTGGGGCATGCATGAGCCGATTGACAATGCTGATTGCATATGCAGTGTTTGGTCTGGTCAAGGATATATAAATAAGATGACCCACCAATCTTTAATAGCTCTCCGCATCAATGAGACGGACACCATTCTCTTCCTTTACCCTATGATTTGGAGTAATCAGAGTCTCACAATGCCCACACCTTGTCAAGCATGTCTCTTTGAGAAAGTCTATCATACATCCTTTGAGAAAGAAAGATTCATGTCTTAGACTTGGCTATGTCAATTCCAAGAAAGTATTTTAATTAGCTTAGGTCTTTAATTTCGAATTCCCTTGTTAGTCGTTACTTAAGCCTTTTTACCTTTATCTCATCATTCCTAATGACCACAATATCATCCACTTACAATAACAGCAGTCAACTGATCATCCTAACGCTTTATAAAGAGAGTATGATCAACATGACACTATCTATATCCATTCTTCACCATAGTAATTCTTAACCATTCAAACCATGCCCGTAAGATTGCTTGATGCCATTGACCGCCTTCTTAAATTTACACACCTTGACTTTTGCAATTGAATGAACAAAGCCAAGTGGGGAATGCATGTACACTTCACCATGTAAGAAGGCATTCTTTACATCAAACTACAGCAAAGGTCATTCTTGATTGGTGGTGAGAGAAATAAGAACCCTTTATAGAGCTCATTTTGGCTATTCAAGAAAAGTCTCTTAATAATCAATACCATATGTCTATGTGGATCCCTTAGCTACCAAATGTGCCTTGTATCTCTTCACAAAGCCATCAGACCGGTGTTTTATTATAAATACCCACTTGCACCCAACTAGTTTCTTTCCTTCAAGAAGATCCACCATCTCCCAAGTGGTTTTTTTTCAAGAGCTGACTTTTCTTCTTCCATTGCATTCTTCCAATTAGGTTGAGAGAATGCCTCTAATACATTGTGAGGCACAGATATAGAAGACAAAGCAGAAACAATAGAACGGAATGAACAACACAAGGCATTTTATGAGACAAAATTGGGTAAAGGATGACCAATACAAGATTTTCTAGCCTTCTTGAGAGCAATAGGGAGATCAGAATCAGCAGGAATGTATGAAGGATTATCTATTCTAGGATGGTCTAAAGAAGATTCATGGTAAGGAACATGAGGCTCTATTGTCTTTCCCTCTACTGCAAGCTGCTTCTTCCTCCTCACATATACTTGATCATATGGTTCTACTGTCTTGCTCTTGGAAATCTCTCCTTCTACAAACATCGTGTCAAAGAGATCTCCCCCTTTATACAAACATCAACATCAAGAGAGTATAAAGGCATAGGTAATGGTAACAACTGGGAAGACAACTCTTCATTGTAACTCTCCCCCCGAAGAGGAGTCTTCGAAGAGGATAATAATGGAATGAAAATGTCACATCCATAGGGACAAATTGCTTACGAGAAGAGGGATGTTAGCATTTGTATCTCTTATGAGTCGTAACATATCCTAGAAACACACATTTAAGGGCCTTTGGGTCTAGTTTAGATATGTTTGATTTAGGTACATGAACAAAACACAATTTGTCAAACATCTTAGGTGGAAGAGGAAACAACTGAGAAGGAGAGGAGAGCAATTCAGTGGGAGATTTCAATGCAACAACACGAGAAGGCGTCTTATTCATCAAACAGGTGGTAGTAAAAAGAGCTCAGACTAAAAAATCTTAACATGCATAATGAACAAAAGAGTTCTAGTAATCTCAAGGACATGGCCATTTTTTTCAGCCACTCCATTTTGTTCAAGGGTGCCTGGACAAGTGGTTTGGTTAACAATACCAGATGCATTGAAATAGGATGCTAGCTCTCCAGGCATATACTCTCCCTCATTGTCAAATCGAAGAATATGAAGCCTAGCGTTAAATTGAGTGACCACCATTTTGTGAAAGGATTAAACAATTAAAGATACCTCATTCATACACTTCAGGAGGTACACCCATGTGATGTGATTAAAGTCATCCACAAAGGTGACAAAATATCGATAGCCAAACAATGAAACGGTAGGGACTAGTCCCCATACATCATAGTGAATGACAAAGGAACCAAAATTCAAGTAGGACTAGATGGATAAACAGACTGACAATGTTTGGCTAACTGATAATGCTCACAATTGAGACCAGAAAAGGAATGAAACTAAGGAAATATACCACTTTAACAAAGAGAATGAAGGATGATCAAGCCGATTGTGCCACTATAACAAATCATTCGGACTAGAACTACTGGCATGTACTATCATTACTATAAGTTACACAATTGTAGCAGCAACAAGCGGTGAGATATCCAATACATAAGAGACCATCTTTCTCATATCCCCTAACAATCACATTCTTTGTCGTCAAATCCTAAATAAATACAAGAAGGAAAGAAAGTGACATTGCAATTTAGGGATTTGGTGATGTGATTGATAGACAACAAATTCATTACAAACTTTGGAACACATAATACAAATGATAAAGGAATATGAGAAGTTGCAATAACATTCCCTTTACCAGCAATGGAAGAAAAGGACCCATCAATTATTCAAACTTTGTCCCGACCAAAGTATATATGATATAGAGAAAAGAGATGGCATACTAGTCATGATGTTTAGCACCTGAATCAATGATCTAAGAGGGACTGATGGATGCAGTGTGGGATGGGTCTATAGTACTAGAACAAGTAGAGAATACAACAATATGAGCCTTCAACTCTGCCACTTGTATCCAAATTGATTCTATCTCGTCTCACATTTGACTATGGATACTAGAGTTTGACATACTTGCTTTTTGCTACTACACACTTCAAGTACTACTACAAGCCTCAATTAGCCTTGTATAGGGCTTCAACAATCACAATACTGCAAAGAGACTATGTAGTCCTATTCTTTATCAACTTCCGAACTCCATCAATCACACTCTAACACCTCGCATCTACTTTTGGTAAATTTTGAAATACACAAATATGCATATAATAGATACTTAGTGATTTACTAGTCAATGCTATAGGATGGTTGTGGAGACCACCCAGGAACTTAGAAAGCAAGCTCTCACACAAAAAAAGGACAAAATTGAAAATGTGTGTAGGCTGACCAATTTGGATTGATTCAACCCAAAGCTGGACAGATCTAGGGAATTCTAGACAGATCTAGAAAATATGGATCGATCCAACAGAATCTACATTATGTACAAACTGTCTAGATTGATTGAGACTGAAGTTGGATCAATCCAACCGAGGCACCAACAATCTAGATCGATCCAGCGGGTAGACATAAGAAAAATATATATAAACTCAAGTGAAAAGTATTTTTTCTTAGCCAACCACATGGGACCCACTTGTCCATGAGATAAAACCCTAGTATTACCCTTTTAAGACCTAGAAACATAAGAAAAGAGTAAAGAAGAAAAAGGGGAAATAAATCCCCAATTTGGCAAAGATAAGTCATGATATCCAAAACTTTGAGAAATCTCTCTTAGTTTTGTGTTGTCCTTCAAGATTTGCACTAAAATATCTTGAATTTTGGTGCGTTCTACACTTCTACACCATTTATATTGCAAAGAAAGAAGATTGGGAAGTTTCCTTAGGAGATTGAAGGGAAGTGGGGAATTTCAAGGAGGATTTGGTGAAGATAGTAAGTGGTTATACAAGATGGACAAATGTTTTTATTGTTAGGTTCTTTGAAATTATAAGTAAAGATGGTTTTGTAGGTTTTGCCCATGGTTTGATTTCAAAGCCTATGATCTAAAGTTTTATAGTTCAAAATATGTTTGCCTATCAAATATGTATATATATGTGTGTGTGTGTGTGTGTGTGGATTTAAACTATGATATAGATCTTCATTTTTGTTGTTTCAAAATGGGTTTTCTCAACCGAGTTTTGGCAAATATTTGGGGTTTTTTTACTCAAGTCTTACATAAATGAAAGATTTGAAACTTACTAGTTTTTAAAGGATTTATGAATACGTTTTAAATATTTTTAATAATATTTGAATCATTTCCATTCTCTATACTATGTTTCATGTTGTTTCTGGAATTGAAAATGTTTCTAGCACTCTTAGATCCGTATGTGCTCTATAGAAGGGTCAAGCATCCTATGTTTTGTGCTTAAAGAAATTATTTATTTATATGTATGTATATCTTGAAAGAAGTTATGATATGTATGGATTGGAAATTGTTACGAAGGTTCGAGTGATATGATTTTGTGAACGAGTAACTTTTGATTTTGCAAATGGATATATTGTATGTCAATATGTGAAATGAACTTCTTATCAGATTTATATGTTTTGAAAGGACCTACCACTGGGGATATAATACAACGGATCTGGCCCGGCCATTAGGGTATAATATAATGGTATTTGGCTTTGCCATTGGGGTATAATACAATGGTATATGGCCCCACCATTGGAGTATAATACAATGGTATCCGACCCTACCATTAGGATATAATATGATGGTGTCTGGCCCTACCATTGGAGCATGATACAATGGTATCCGGCCCCACCATTGGGGAATAATACGATGATGCCCCTGATAGAGCTAAATGTGAACCTTAGCTATATGTATCTATTTTGATAAAGAAAATCGGGTTCTTGCATCATCATGAACCGTGAATGTTTTCGACAAGAAAATAAATTGTATATGTTTTGATAAGAAAGTGAAAATGTATATGTTTTGAAATGAAAGTGAAATCATACATGTTTCATCATGAAAGGGGATTGTATGTGTTCCGTTATGATCTTAAGAATAATATATGCTTTGTTATGAAAGTTAAATTGCACAAGTATTTGTAAATGTCTCAAATGTTTTATGTATTGAAATGGTATTATGAATGCAAAGCTATATGATATTTTGATCTCTTATATGTTTTTTCCGTAGCTTGATCCTATTCCATTGTGCGTTTTGTATGATTACTTAAGAGCCCATCAAGCTCACCCATCTTTGATAGCATTTTTGAGATTGAAGCCTTAGAGGACAGTGACATCTTGGGAGGTGCGGTGGTTGTTGACGGAAAAGCTTTGAGAAAGCCAAATCTTTTAGTTTTGATTAGTCACTTGGGCTTGAACATTTTTTAAGTTATTTTAGACTATGTTTGATTGTGGGAAACTTATATGGAGGATTTATGTCTATAAATTTTAGAGGTTTTACTTTGATGCTCATTTAATTGGAATGTTTTACCCAAAGTTCAAAATGTCGGTGTCGGTGGAAATATCAGTCAGGCCAAAATAAGACATAAATCGGAAATATCATAAATATCGAAAAGAAATATTATAAAAATCGTGGAAACGGAAGAAACATATTTTAATCTAATTACATATGCACATGGAAACAAATAGATTCATTAGGAATGATAGCTTCTTTTAGTATACTTGCATTTTAATATTCTTTAAAAATACACATGCATACATAATGGTTGACAAAAATATTATAATCCAACCGTATAAACATAGGGAACAATTAGATTCTCTTCATTTTCTTCTTTCTTATTTTCAACTTCTTCCTTTTCCTCTTTTTACTTTCTTTGAAATTTATCTTTTTTCAAATAATTCATATCATAATAACACAATATTGATATACAATAATACACTGTGAAAGGGGAATATTCGCTTAACACACCAATATCATACATCGTGTTGACTAAAAAATGAATTTTTATAATGTACTTAATATTTCGTGTCGGTATAGGAATATATCATGTCGGTCCTGGTAGACATGGACATATGTTGGAAGATATTTAAGATATTTCGAGATATTTGATACTATGGTTTTACCTTTGATGGAAATGAGATGAAGTTAAATTTGATGATGGAATTGATGAAATCTTTTAAATTTTCGCTGCATATTGTAAATGAATGTTAGTGATTAATTCCGATGTGTATGTTTAATAACCATGGGTATAAGATTCGAGATGTGACCAAATGATATAAATGTTAAGTGAAGAAAAAAATTGAACGTCACACTCCGGATCTAGGACCCTAAAGAGGTCTAGGTTCAAGGCGTGACACACATAACTTGAGAAAACAAACACTAAAGGGCTGTACAGCCCTACTTCACATACAATAGGGATAGACCAGCCCTATTAGAACTTAAAATACACAACACCCACCAGTTAAGATGAAATAAAGGCTGCTGGAACACTCCACTGGCTTCCGTTACAATTCCCAGGGTCGTACAACTCTTATGTCAGGAAAAAAGAAAGAAAAAAAGAATGATACTAGATGCTTCATGGTAGCTGCTGGATAACAATTAGGCCTTTGAAGAGCAACATAAACACTACAGGAAAAAATAAAGAAAGTAGAAGCTCTTCACCACAACCCTCTCAAGATGTGTACGGTCCCATGAAACATCCCAATGTAGGGTTTATGGTCTTGAAATCACACACAGCAAACAAAGAGGCCCTCAACACCAACATGGAGCATGAAACTCCTCCACATCATCACAGCTTCATTATCCAACACACACAAGAGTTTCCAACCAATTGAATCACGACATTTTATCAAAATAATAAGAACAATAATAATAATAATAATAATAATAATAATGATAATGATAATGATGATAATGGGAGAGCTGAGTGGTAATACTATAATGGAAGAACTTCCACTGAGACCTTAATACTCAACAGATGGCATAATAATAATAATGATAATGATAATAGGAGAGCTGAGCGGTAATACGATAATAGAAAAACTTCCACTGAGACCTTAATACTCAACAGAATGGCATGAATTTGATTATGTAGCTCCATGATAATGAGTATGACTAGGACCTACTGTCTTAATGAATCGAAAAACTACAGAACAAACAGATCAAAGGATTTCCCAAAAAAATTGTATTTTCAGTTGACTTTTAGAAGAAAAAATCCATAAAAATATTTAGCCACTCCAACTCCAATTTTGCAACCAAAATACATATAAATCAAGATGTATTAAGATCTATAATCAACTTGCATGGTCACTAGGTCTATCCGTACAGCCTGCTGACATCAATACTTTCTGCCCTGTGTTGTTCTTGCTTCTGTGATACTCTGGACCTACTTGGCTCTGATACCAAGTTGAATTGAGTGGATTTGAGTTTGCTAGGGTTTGTATGCAGGAAAAGAATAGAAAGAAGAAAAAGAAGAGGAAGTTACATATAGGAGGAATGTGAGAGTATTTTCTCCCACCTTACTCTCATTTGTATATATACTTTATACAATGGTATAGCGTATGGTATTGTTATACTGTACCTAAGGAATACAAATGCAAGAGAGACACACTAGACATCTCCAACACATATGTATTTACAAGACATACTCCGACATACATACGTATTCTCTAACAATCTTCATAGTTGTAGTGTGGATTTTCTATAATTGGTCTAACTTGAAGCTTCTTCTCTTGCACTGATTCAAGCATCATTTGATTCTCTAAGGGTTCTTGTAGAGATTCTATTGTCTCTTATTGTGAAACAACACTCAAACTCAAAGGAGTCTTCTCTTGCATATTTTCTTTGAAAGGTGACTGCACCAGTAGGATGTTGTGACTTTGTTCTAAGTTGATAACACACACCATGGATAAATCTGCATGATATGTGTCTCCTAAACATAATTATCCTTCATTTCATCGATCCATTGCTTTCTTAATAGTTAATACCACCTTTATAATCTTCCAATGTAACAATTTTGCAATCATCACCATAAATACATCTTCCTTGTTTGATTTGAATAACAAAACTTTCTTCATAATATTCACAATATAGTTGATCTACTACATCTTGTAAGATCTATAAAAATAAAGCCTATAAAAAAATAAAATTGCCCAACTCAACATCTGTAACTAAATAAAAATCCAAAATCCAAAATGCCTCTTTAGAAGCCCATCGAATTTGAATATGGATTGTTTTGCATCCCACATCATCTGAGACATATGATTGACTGCTAACTTCAGCATACCTTGATGATTTTATAATTTCTAAAATTAACACTATCATCATTGATTACAAATATAAGGATTTGTTTGAATGCTACACTTGCAACATTATAGCATTCTCTTTTATTACTTTAGTTGCAAAATGATAAGATGTTAAATGCAACTTTCTAAGCTTGTTATTCTGATGACTAGTTTTCATTTCATTGGCAATGTCAGATTAATATTGATTATTTTTAATATCCTCTTCTCATGCAGGAAGTATATTTTTGTTTATTGCTATTGCATACAGTAATTTTGTGAATGTTCAATGCTTTTCAAAATGTATCCATAGCTCAAACTTGCACTCAACTTCTCTCTTATTCTGTCATATGGACTATTGATTTTCATTCTTATATTATGGGATCATATGGAGGGAGATTTTTCTTTATCATTCTTACTTAACAATTATCATCTATATATATATATATATATATATATATATATATTTGTGCAT
>JAOXJP010148901.1:0-13163 GCA_025762735.1 Platanus orientalis | reverse complement strand
AGATTCATATGATGATCATGGGAAAGCATATGTAGATATGTGGTTGTTTAATGAACTTTACTAATTTCTATGTTCAATAACGGTAAACTTCTTTCACGAGAAACATTATTAACCCCTTCTCACTATAATGCCAATATCTTTTTTTTGTTTAGGGTCTGTTTCGCTTGCCGTTTGTTTTATTGGACTCTAGAATTCAAGACCTTTCTATTGCCATAAATTCTCTCACTATTTTTTCCTACATTTTATTGGTGTATTTTTAAAGTTGTGCCAATATATAGATCAGTATTTGTGCATTTAAATGGTTCTAAGTGTGTATGAAACTTATGCATTATGCGTTTATAGTATAATTGTGACAAGTGTGCAAGATATGTGTGAACATGTGTGGGGTGGTACACACATACCCTGTAATTCAGTTTGAGTTTGGCTAAAATGGCCCAAATGGAAATGGGTATGGGTACAAACCATTTAGGCCACCATAATATAACCAATACCAAAAGTTGTTTCAAACACTAGGACAACAGTATGGCCATCCGACTTATGCCCCTAACCTACCACCACAAGAACATGTCATTGACATACTCGAATAGCGGTTAGGTCCTTGCTTTAGAAAAATGGTTAGACCAGTTTACCGTAAGCCATACCTAGAACAAATATACTAGGATTACGAGTCCCCTAGGGGATACAAGATCCCTAACTTCTCAACCTTTTTCAGGTAAGGATAGCAAGACTGTGATGGAACACATCAGCCGTTTTACCACTCAATGTGGTGAATTGTTAAACCATAGGTTCTACAAACTTAGGCTTTTTCCCAATTCCCTAACAGGGCAAGCCTTTGCATGGTACACGAACCTACCAATGAATTTCATTTGTACTTGGGCTGACATGGAAGAAAATTTTCAAACACAATTCGTTAGGGTTGACCTAGGTGTCTCAATGGACAACTAGTCTTTCCTTAAACAACAACCCAGTGAAACAACCTCATAATTCATTATGAGATTCAAATAGGTTAAATCCCGATGTTTAAGTGGGTTACCCAATATCAAGTTCATAAAATTGACCTAATACAGCCTAGACTATGAGCTTAGGAAAAAGTTTGAGGGTATGACTTTCTTTGATCTTTATGATTTAGCTGCGAGAGCCCTCTAGTATGAAAGTATCCTTAGGGAGGAAAGCCATCAACAAAATGCTCCTTATAGGACCTATTACCAGGACCCAAGCTATGAGGTCGATCTAGCTAAGTTTGTCGAACGAAACCTTTTGTCTGCGATACTTTGTTGAAAAAGAGTATCCAGGCACAAGAGTCAAACAGGCCCACAACACCCATTCAGAATTATGCATTCTATTTGGGGCATGCAGACTAAATATTCGACATGCTAATCGAGACTTAGTAGATCAAATTGACTAGCAAACATAAGATCCCCTCTCTCAATGAGTTGTAGGGAAGAAATTATTGCAAGTGGCATAATTCTTTCATACATTCCACCAATAAATCTATGGTGTTTAGAAATATCATTCAAGATAGGATTAACAATAAATTATTAAGGTTTCCCAATGACGTTGAGCCTATAGAGATCGATACTAATCCATTTCCAAAGCTGGTGGACATAGATATGATATCAATTTGCCCAAATACCTTAATAGGTAATACACACCCTAGGCTGGATAATGCTAATGTCATGACTAGCTTTAATCACAGGAAACCTAAGATGTAAAAGTCAAGCTCCGAATCCCTAAGTTGGATTATGCCAACACCAAAGGATGGTCAAGATTGACATGTTGAGCAAAATGAGGAGGAGAATTCCAAAAAAAGGAACATTTGATGGATTATAACTAGAACCCCCCTTTTTTTGGATCCATCTCACATCAATAACTCACCCTACCACCTATAGGTAGTTTTAAACAAGTTTCCTTTGAAGTGGATACCTGAATGCCAAGTATGGCTGGTAAATGGATGATTCCCCAATGCATTGTCATGAACATGAAACCAGATTGAAATTGTTATTTGCCGATTGTAGCTAGACACTAGTAGCAATAATGGATATTGCAAAAAGCAAGCAGGAAGTCGTGAAGGTAGGTCCTCGGGTATCCCTGAACAAGCATTAACCACGAGAAGGGAAACAACGCCAACATAACAAGCATCATGAACACACCTGGGGTGCTTGAGAGTTGTCACAACCTTACTCTCGTAGCTCAGACGGGCTTTTGTTCTATGAGGAATCAAGGGAAGACCTCGGGAAACCCCATGTCTAAGACCCAATAAATGGGATAGACATGTAGGCGAATACGTGCATCAACCTTGGATCCCGTAGCAGTGTATTGACACATGCCATGATCACCCTCCTAGGATGATCAAGCCTCCTTAAGTGGATGACATTGGTATCTCCTAACCTAAAACCACACTTAGGCCGACATTTAAGTATGGATATAATCCAAATTTCCTAAAGATGACCCAAAGATGGTTAAGGCAGTAGGCGTTACGGACTAAATCAAATGAAGGCAACAACAAACGGATGTTGGCATATCCGCTAGCAAGGAAGGATCATTCATCAAAGCCAGTTGAAATAACAAAAGGATGCTCCCAGAATGGCCAAGATACCAAAAGGACCAAAGGCCATGATAGTCGGTTTTATTCACACCTGGAGACCATAAAGTGGTCCCATTATTAATGGTCTAGTAGAAAAGGAAATCCAAAAAATGGGACAAGGGCTACATGAACAACATGCCCATAGGAAAAATTGGCAGCACATTTTTGGTTAATCAAGTGGAACCAACATACAATGAAGAAACATGCCAGTCAAATGAAGAACCCTCACTTGCAAAAGAACGTGGAACACCCATGGAAGATGATGAGGTCGATCTAAAGGAATTTGGCGATGATGATGATCTTCTCATAGAGTCATTGATGGCCTTTGAATCCTTTTCTGACGAGTTAGCTTTGACTCTGATTCTTGAAAACTCCAAAAGCAAAGGGACATATATTTAGTTTGGATCCTTCCCAACTCAAGTGATGGATTTCAACATGATCTTAACTTTACCTCTTGAATTTAAAGATCAAAGAAGTTAAAATCATCCCTTGGAGGATGAAGCCTGAGCTTTGAAAGAGGAGCTCACAGTAGCAGTCGATTGGAGGAAGAAGGAGAACTCAAATAGCCAAAGCCAAAAATGATGGAACAAACATCAGGTAAGATAACTTTTGATACGCCATATAAAAAGATGTCTTAGCATCTAAAGCCTTTGTATATTAAGGCATTGTTAGAGGGAAGGTTAGTCAAACAAGTGCTTGTAGAAAATGGAGATGTGGTTAATATCCTTCCTTGCTCTGTCGAGAAAGCTCTCAAAAGATGAGCAAGATTTGATTTTGATGGATGTAGCAGTGTGTGGTTTCTCTAGGAACACCACTAAAGCAAAGGGAGTCCTGCCGATAAAACTTAGGGTAGGAAGTAAGGTAGTGATTACTGCTTTCTTTATGGTTGACACTTAATCGACCTATAACGCTTTACTTCGAAGGGACTGATTACACTCAAATTGGTATGTTCCATCTTCCTTACATCAGTTGCTTTTGTCTTGGAATGATCAAGATAACATCGAAGTTATTTATGCAGATGATAAGCCATTCATAACATGCGCCAATCATATTGAAGCCAAATTTTATGAGGATCGATTTGAACTCGTGAAATTGCTGGGTTGAGATGAAGGTAACCCGAAAAGGGCCACCATCATGCATGAAGAATCCTTCACACTCAAAGGCCTCAGCGAAGTATGCCGAGAGCTAGCTAATCCAAGTCTGCTCGATGACCATGAAAATTGAGTAAGATAAGGAAGGACAGGCCATTCGAATAGCCATGAAAAGACTACCAGGGTACTTGAAAGAGAAAAATAGTTAATATGTTTTTTGCTAAATACATCATGATTAGTATATCGACGACAAAAAGCAAGTTGGCATGCAAGCTAAAGCCACTATCCCTATAAAATTGGATGACCTTAAGGCATAGGTGCAAGACCCCTTGATCGAGGTCAATTTGAACACCCCTGACCAACCAAGAGTAACATACATGAGCGGATCTCTCCAACCACAGGAATTCAAGAAGATGGTGAATCTACTTCACCATGTCCGAGACTGTTTTGCTTGGACATAGAAGGAGATGTCAAGACTAGAGAGGCATGGTCGAGCATTGACTACTAATCAAGCCTGAATGTTTTGTTTATCAACAACCTCTAAGAAGGATGACCAATCAAGTCACCTTGAAGATCAAGGAGGAAGTTGAGAAATTGATGGCAGTAGGTTTTATATGACCAGCCAAGTATGTAGAATGGCTATCCAATGTTGTCCCTATATTAAAAAAGAATGGTTAGTTCAGGGTCTACATAGATTTCAAAAACTTAAACTCTGTTACCCCAAAAGACGAGTATCCCATGCCTATCACCGACCTTTTGGTTGAAGGTGTAGCCAAATACAAAGTTTTATCTTTTATGAATGGGCATTCTGAATACAATTAGATTTTCATAGTCAAGAAAGACGTGCATAAAATGGCATTTCGATGCCCTAGGGCCATTGGGACATTCGAATGGTTGGTTATGCCATTTGGAGTAAGGAATGCTAGGGCTATTTACCAGTGAGCCATGAATTTGATATTCCACGACATGATAAGAAAATTCATAGAGGTGTACATCGACGATGTGGTGATAAAATCATATAACTTCAATAAGCACCTTGAAGACCTCGAAAAGGGATTCATTCATATGCGTAAACACTAACTCAAAATAAATCCTTTGAAGTGTCTTTGACATAAGTGCCGGGAATTTCCTCGGATTCCTCATACACCAGCGGGGGATCAAGGTAGATCAAAATAAAGCTAAGGCAATCATACAAACTATGCCTCCTTCTGATAAGAAAGAATTGCAAACATTTCTCAATCAAGTTAACTTCCTAAGGCATTTCATTTCTAATATGGTAGGAAAAACGAAAGCATTCTTGCTATTGTTACAATTAAAGTCACATGAGGAGTACATATGGAGCGAAGAGCTTCAACAGGCCTTCGAGAAGATCAAAGCATATTTGGCAAACCCACCGGTGTTATCCCCACCAAGGAAAGGAAAGCCACTAAAGTTGTACATCTTAGCAACTAAAGATTCTATAGCTAGTTTGTTGGCCCAAGATAATGAGAACAGTCATGAACAAGCAATTTTTTTTATCTCAGTAGAATATTGCAAAATGCTGAATGTAATTATTCTAGTATGGAAAAGATGTGTCTGGCTCTGTATTTTATAGCCGTAAAATTGAGACATTATTTATTGTCTTACATTGTTTATGTGATTGCTTAGACTGACGTAAATAAATACATGTTAATTAGACCCATTTTGAGAGGAAGAATGGGTAAATGGAGTCTGACATTGATAGAATTCGACTTGATTTACATCCCCCAAAAGGTTGTTAAAGGCTAAGCTTTGACAGATTTTTTGGCCGACCATCCTTGCCAAATGGGGGATGAACTTGAAGAGCTAGTAGTGAGACTAGCCCCTTGGAAGCTTTATTTCAATAGTCGAAAGCCAAACAAGGAACCGGATTAGGATTGATAATCCATTCTCCTTCAGGAATGATGGCTGAATTAGCGTTCTGAATTAAAGGGATTCACTCCAAGAACCAAGTCGAGTACAAGGCTTTGCTAAGGGGGCTCAAGATCTCGAAGGAACTAGGAGCCTTAACCATAGAGGTTTTCGGGGACTCGCAACTAGTAATCCATTAACTATTTGGTGAATACAAGTGTGTAAATCCAACTTTGACTCTTTATGTCAAACTAACACTTCTCCTGTTGAAGGGGTTCAAGGATGTCAGGCTACACCACATTCCTCGAGAGTTGAATGGTAAAGCTAATGATGCGGCACAACTTGTGTCAGGATATAAAACTATCAAGGATGATAAGAACCGAAGAATTAAGATAGAAGGATAACTTGTCCCCATAATAGGAGAAGGGAATAATCATATGGTGATGAATATTAAAACTCACTAAAATGATTGGAGAACACCAATTATCGAGCATTTAAAAAACCCATAAAAATGAGTTCATAATTCCCTAAAATTGAAAGCCAGAGCTACAAAAGCCTTAAAGGGCCATGAACGGATGTGGTAAAATGGGTCTGAGTGAGAATGAAGAGGCATCTTTACAAAATAGCTAACACAAGAGATGAAAGGGCTAACCTTTTACCTCCGGCTAAAGCCACAGCAATGTGAGCAAAACCCAAGGTAACTAGCATTGACGAATTACATACTAGGAATTTACAGATCCAATACAAATAGATGGATGTTTCCTCCTAAAAAGTAATTGGATCATCACCTTGGTCAATTTACCGAAAAATAAAAGCCAACTAAGCAAGGTGGGGTGGATCAAAGCTACAAACAAATTTGTCTTGGGAGGGATCAGAAAAACCAGAATGAAGGAGTTCACCATCAGTTGGGAGATTCAAAAGGTATATGTTAGCAAGTGTAACAGTCATTAGGCCCTCTGAAAGGTGAAAAATATTAGCCATTGGGGACTAGAAAAGTAGAAAAGCAGACATCATAGGTTAGTTGAAAGGCATCTCATGCTGAGAAGCTAGAATACCTTATTTGATACCAAGTTCCTTCCATTTAAAGACTAAATTGTTATCGGCGTACATCCTATTGACCCACTTTATCTAAGTTGCATCAGCCCGATACCATAAGTCGATAGTGGGTTTTCCAGACCAATCAACCCAGTCAATAGGCTTTGCCTATTGAAAAAGGGGGAAAAGGGGAATAGCCTCATCAGAGTTGTCCGGGAAAACATCAGCATAGAAGGATGAGATTCATTGGGGAATGTCGGACCCAAGGTGAACTTTGATGGAGTGGGAGCAGAACTTAAATAAAATTCTGGATCTTGAGCAAAGATTAAGGTGGAGGTTGAAAGAATGTTTTGATCAATGCTTTGTTGATAAATATCAAGAGCAGCCATGACTGGAGTTTTCCTAACTATGGTTAGTGAAGCAAGATGAGAGGTATCATCACCCTCTTGAGAAGAAGATGCAAGTTGTTTTGCATGGACCATGTTTATAGCACGCAAATACAAAAAACAAAGGAGGTGAAAGGATGGCCAGAAGAAGATGACAGTCTAAAAAGAAAAGGGAAAAATAAAATTTTAAACAAAAGACCTAAGTAATCCCTTCCATTCAAGATAACACGTCCCTGACTAAGGATATAAGCTAGACGCGTGCGGGGGTTATTTGTTTACCCTACTTTTAAAATTGACCACTATTTGGAGGACACGTGGCTAAGGTTTTCCTCAAGAAGGGAAGACTGACATGGCTAAGGAAGGAAAAGAGGGTTATAACTACTCGATACTTGAAAACTAACCGTCAGAGCCTATTAAGAATGAAATGAATCATAATGGATTATGTACGATAATGGACAACAAAGGTATCAAGGCAACGTGTTGGCCGACATGGCCACTAAATCATAAGCCATTGAATAACGGTATAAGCGATTATATAAACAGTGGAGATGAGGAAGAAAATGACACACAATCATATCTCAACAGTCTTTTCATTTATCTAGGAGTAGGCGTAACGTAAATTAGGAGTAGCATTAATTGTTAACACTAGCAGTGGAAATTCCTTTCCAAACCCTCTAATTGTCGATCGGGCCCCATCATATCAAGATGGCGTGAATGACATTCGAGAAGGGTAAGTATATGAAATCATTGTATTTGTATTTTATTATAATTATAATATCATTTTCATGTATCTTTTTTTGTCTCTTCTCATTTAATGTAAAAGTCCTCTTAATTGAGACAAGGACCGAACCCATATATGTTAAGTCATATTAGTTGAACCCTGGTGAACCAGGAAAATATAAATTTCTCCCAACAATATCATATAAATCACTAAAAGTAGGCAAAGGTGATTTAGTCATTAGAGATAATAAATGGATCATTGTTGATAGTGAGTCCATATGCTAAGGAGAAAATCAAATCTCTATTAGACAGGTCCAAGTTGCTTAATAGTTGCAAGCTCATCAACATACATCTAAGTAGCACTCAGATCATCTACAGCCGTTAAACTACCCTATAACGCACTGTGACTGTCTACAATGTGACGCGTAGACAACAAAAAACCATATTTGGATGATCATTTCAAAACTATATGTCTACTTTTCATATTGTAGACAATTGCAGTGTGTTAAGGGTAGTTTAATGGTTGTAGAGGATCAAAATGTCTTAATAGACAAGACGTCTTCCTAATATAATGAGGTTGATTTTATTTTAGTTTATTATTATTGTTTTTTGATAAAGAATATGAAACAAATGTTTAGTGATGAAAAAGTGTCTATCTGTGAGCAATTATAAGCTGACACGTGGTGTATTGGAGTTAAAAAAAAGTTTTAAAAAAAAAGTGTTCAGGTGGAAAAGTAGGTGTAAAAATAGCATATGACGTCCCCTAGTGTCCTAGACAGAATATCCTTTCCCATTTCAAAAACACATCATGTGTCAATTATGAGGGGAAAGAGTGTTCTGTCCGAGATTTGGTGTCCAGGACACTAGGGGATGTCATATGGAATAAAATGGGTGGGTGATGCATTTTTTGAATATGGAATATGCATTTTATTCCATTTGAGGTATCCTGGACACCATCCTAGACACCAAGTCTTGGACAGAACATCATTTCCCATCTATAACACAACTACAGAGGATTTTTCATCACGTAATCATTCTCTTAAATAATATATTATCAAGTTGATTGAGCTGCTGAAATTGACTTAAATAGATTGAGAAAAGGCACATTCAAGACGGAACGACGCAATATCAAGTGCTCAAGATTCGGATTAAGAGGCATACTGCCAGAGCAGTTCTCATATTCAACGTATCGGATGATTATCCCAAAATCATTCCAAAGTTTTCACTCACATACACAAGAAAAATAAAAAATGGAAAGAAAAAAAAAGGAAAATAGGGAACCCTCTTGACACCTACCCCGCCTTCTTTAACATAACCCCATCAAGCATCAATGGTGAATAGCAACCCCTCATATAAGTGGTCGTGAGTCTCTAGGATGAATAGGGCTGTCAATTATCAGTCTAAGCATCTGTATCAGGTTTGTATTTTACCCTCCTAGGACTAATACAGATGTATATTTATATATTAGTATCAAATCCTTAGCCGAAACCTCCCCCAGTGTCAGCTCCCCTTCTCTAGTTGAACTCTATTGCATCTTTCATCTCTATAATTGCTAGGTCTTTATTATCTTCATAATCAATCTTCACCTTTATTCTTGAATTAGCGACATAAAAATCTCTAACATCTTCTTCTCTAAGGTGTTTTAGTTGATGCTCTTTTTATTGTTGTTACTAATAGTCCCATCACTCTTCACTTTTCTCCTTTATCCCTTGTTTTCAGTCCCAAAATATGTGTCACCATTCAAAACCTTAATTTTCTGATAAAACATGTAATCGGATATATCCAGATTCATACATGATATTAATTTAAGAAATCAAATACGAATATGGATCTTATTTTTAAATATCCATAAATAACAGAATTCGTAGTCTCTATCCGATTAAGTAACATTCTAGGTTACTAGGTTGGTGTAAAATTGGGGACAGGTTCCTAGACGTGCTCTACAAGAGAGTTCGGATTGTAGTTCCATCAATTAACATGTAACAAGGGTGATGCCTCATCATAGAAGAGTTTGTGGATTGCTTAAAAAGAAAAACGAATAGGAAAAAATGGGTGCACTATCTCTATGTTGCAGTAAGGACATGGTTAGCTTGACTTTTTTTTTCTTTACAATGGGGCCTCTCGAGAGGCAACCTGCATCACATAAAATAGGAGAATGCTAATGGGATATTTGACTCCTAAACTTCTCCCCTAGAGCTTAGAAGTGATATTGCAGTCACCCACGTTAGGGGTATTGGAATTGACTAGACATTCTGTTCACATCATTATATCAATCCCAAAAGAGAAAAATAAGAACAAAGACAATGTTATTTCAAAATTTTAGGCCATTTTTTGTTACTTCCTCTCTAGGTTTATTGTGTTGATAACACTACCTTTCTCTCAATGTAAAAATCTAAGATTGAAGATGTCAATTGTTGTTATTATGGTTTTATATGAAACCAAAACATTATTATTCCAAGACAATATCGGTCCTAAAATAGTAAACGATTTATGAAACTACAATTAACAATCATGTAACCTAATGCAAACCATCAAAAGAATATATAAATGAAATTATAATAGAGTTAGAAAATCTTATTGGTTTCAGATGTAGTTGAGGCACGTCCACGGACGTTGTCCTTAAACGGTATTCGCCGTCCTCAAAATCTCTGGTGTAGTAAGATCTTCTAACCGACGACTATTCCAAGATTTAACGACTCATGTTCTCTCAAGCTTGCACAAGCAATGAGAGAGCACAATCACGGTAATGGAAATTGGTTCCTTCTCGAAAAATCAAATCAAAAAAATAAAACAAATAAAATTAAAGTAAATAAAAAATATATTTTGTTCTCTTTTTATTTTCTTCTCTACGATGCTTTTTCTCTCGTATCTCCTTCCACCAAGACTTTGGGGATTTTTATAAGGAGATCCCTAACGTCTCTTTTTATGCCCATTAGATCCTCTATTACACCACATTAGTTGTCTTCCTTATCAAGCATATAACCAAACATTCCAAACGTATGGAATAATAAAGAAGAGACCCAACGTCTCTAAGCAATAAAGAGATTTAATATCTCTTATCAAATTTAGTAAGATTTCAACAAATCAAATTGGAATCAAATAAATATAATAAAATAAAATACAGGAGAGATGTATCAAATAAGTTAAACAATAAAATATAGAAAATTTATAAAGACACATTTGAATCTCAACACATTTCCCCCACAGATTCAAAATACAGAATTAAATTAAAATCAAAAATCAATTCGGAACCAATGAGAACTACATGTAGTGATATCGATGTCTTTTGGACTTTGAACCAATATTTAAGATATACATATTAGGGTTTACTGAAGTATGGTAGAAAAACTCTTTTGAACCATTCTCTATTTATGTAAACTGCTAAATCTATTATCCACATTCAGTCCTCTCTATCATTGTCATTTTCAACGATTTGATACATTACAGCCTTGTGTCACGTCTAGTTTCTATGAGTGCTCTAAAGAACTTGCCCAAGTTATCATAGAAAGTAGCCCCACTTCTACACTCATATAGGTGAACTCATCAGATGCGTATTGCAACTAGATGCATCACCTTTAAGGGATATGAATTCATTAAGAGTATAAGAACTCAACTTCCTCATTGTTGCAATTTCACACTGTCCACACCATAAGAAGGGACTTAGAGTAAAAGCTCTCATGACAGTGCTATTCAAGTTATCCTACGACTTGTTATTATCCATTTGAACCTATTCCTTAGGATCTCCAATCACATAGGTTGGGTTACCATCTCATACAACTCATGATTAGGCAATTAGTCACATCCTTTCGATGTATCCATCACTAACTTTCTTGTTAGTGGCTTTGTCAAAGGATTAGCTAAGTTTCCTTCTAACCTTACAACATTCAATGATATTACACCACTATTTAGTAATTTTTACACTATGTTTTATTTTAGGTGTATATGCATGTTTTTCCCATTGTACGTACTATTTTTTCCTCTGGCAACGGCTACCTAATTATCACAATGCATAGACACTGATTAAACTGGCCTAGTCCACAGTGGCATATTTGCCAAGAGGTTCCTTAACCACTCAGCCTCTGCTTCTACCTTTTCTAAGTCAATAAAGTCAGCATTTATTGTTGAATGGGCTTCATAAGTTTACTTGGTAGATTTCCAAGAGATTGCACTACCACTGAGTGTAAACACATATCCACTCATGGATTTAGTATCAAGAGTATCTGATATCCACTTCGCATCACAATAGCCTTCAAGCACTATGGGTGAACCACTGTAACACAAACTATAATTAGATTTTCTTTGATATATTAAATAATATAACCACTATAGACCAATGGGTCTGATTAGGGTTTAGTATATCTACTCAGTCTACCCATGTCACATGTTATGTTAGGACAAATATAGTTTGACAAGTAATTTAAACTTCGCATCGCTCTGGTATAATGAATTTAACCCACTAGCTCCTTTTTTTTTTTTTTTTAAATATATGCTAAAGGCATATGGTATAGACACTAAACTATAGGTCAAGTGTTCAAACTTCCCAATAATTTTATTCACATAGCAAGACTAGTTCAATATCAACCACTTTGAGTTTTTAAGATTTTAATCACTAATATCACATATGTTTGTCATAAGTCTTTCATCTCATAGAAAGACATTTTTATGGTGATTTTAATTATTTTTATATTTATCCAAATATCATCTAGATAAAGACAGATAATAACTACATATTCTTTATATATAAAAGATCTATTTGATGTATGACCATCTTATGGATTACTACTATAGCAAACATTCTAATAGTAGTTATCATTGTCATGGGAACATATGTAAAAAAAATAAAAAAAAAAATTGACACCTTATTTTTAGGTTCAAATTATCCTACCTTAATTAAACATTCCTCATAATTTTAATTGTTTAAGATTGAGTGAATGTTCATTTCATCATTTATATAAGGTCTCACCCATATGTCAGACTTTAATTTTGATATGACATATGAATAAGAATGCCCCCCCCCATATCTTCAGGGATAGCTCTTAATTTTATCTATAATTTTTTTATATAAATGATATTTCCTTAAGAAGATCATATTATTCTTCTCTATCATATCTCAATAAATCTCAACTTTTACTTTATTTTTATTATTTTTCTTAAACTACTTTTGTACCTCAGTTTTATATTTTATAAAATGCTAATACTTCATCATAAGTTCTCAAGAAGTAGAATTTTCTCCCATAGTCATAATATTTTTTAAGTCACTTAAATCATTTTGTATTATAAAACAAAATCTCATTTGAGACAAAACTGAAAACATCTACTCAAATAAACACTCTACTTTAGCATGTTTGTCTTTCATTTTTTTTTTAATACTTATTTTATGTTGTGTTGGCATTTAAGATTTTTTCCATAACCCTTTTTATTGCTAGAACCCTTACCAGTATCTTAACATTAGATTATAGGCAATACATAGATATAACA
>JAOXJP010148890.1:0-13163 GCA_025762735.1 Platanus orientalis | reverse complement strand
TCACTCGATGTATTGATGCTCAGCCAATAGTGTTAATAATTGTTACATCTAGGATCTCCCACCATTTTCATTCTGCTTATATTTGTGTCATGCATTGTAGACTGACTTCATTGTAGTTGTATTAAGGGGATTCATTTACTTCATAGTGACCAAAATGTCTTTTGGTCGCACGTTACTCTTGGACATGTCTTTTAATAATGAATACTCATCTTCAAATAATCTACCAACATAGGAGTAACCCTCTAGATGATCGACAGCTGAGTGATTATGCATGCTGCATACAACTTCCAACATTCAGTCATCATCATTGGGCAACTTCTTACCCTTTAATCGGAATTGACATTCACATTTTTTGGTACCCGTCCTCCTAACCTCCGTATCCACATGGACGTTTTTAGATCTAGTGTTTACTATGTATCGTCTACTCCGCTCACAT
Organism: Platanus orientalis; assembly: GCA_025762735.1. Lineage (NCBI taxonomy): Eukaryota > Viridiplantae > Streptophyta > Magnoliopsida > Proteales > Platanaceae > Platanus > Platanus orientalis. The sequence continues at coordinate 12,727 of JAOXJP010148890.1, read as the reverse complement.
GCTAGAATCAGACTTGGTTTTCTTCTCACAACACCACTTGAATCTGATTTTAAAATGTTAATCACAAATCCATTCGTCTTTCCAAGATCTATTACCAATTTAACCGTATATTACGGACTAACTTTAAGCGTATATTAGCCTATACTACGGACTAACTTTAAGCGTATATTACGAATATTTTTACCTGGTATGTGATGAACTCAAAAATATAATCTACAATCATTTCTTTCGAAACCATGCTACAATGGGTTAAGACATTGGGCTACAATCATACAATTAATATTTAAAATATAATAAATAAACCTAATTAATATTAAAAATTAAAAAAAAAAATCAAAATTTTGTTGATGTTTAGAAACACCAGTTAGAACCAAACCCCTTCTACACCCTTAAGGTTGTTCAGTTGGAGCAGTCGAACAGCACTAAGGGTGCTCGGCTAGACCAGTTGAGCACCCTTAGTGTTGTTCGGCTGCTCCAACCGAAGCCTTAAGGGTATTCAGATTGGTGTCTCTAAACACTCATCCAAAAATTACAAAAAAAGAAAAAAAAACTTATAAAATATGTATTTGTGTGTGTTCTTCTCGCTCCCAATCACTTTCATGATACTCCATTACTTCGATTATTGCTTGTATTGGTAATAGTTTGCAAATGAGGAACGAGGAGGGTTGGGAGAAACGAAGAAGATAACGTAGAAGAATGAGAAACGGAAGGAAGAGGAGTGGAAGAAAAGGAAGAAGAGTGGAAGAAAGTATTTTGGAGGGAACAATTGAGGTGTGGTTAAAAATTTTAATATGTTTTTTTTTTAATGTTAGAAAGGGGTATAAAGGTCTTTTTATATTGGGGTATTTTGGGGAAAATTTGAGTTTAAGTGGGGTATACTCAGAAATTTTTGTGGTGTAAATAGCAGTTCCCATATCATTTCATACTTGTTCACGTACTTTGGCGTCAACTATCCAATTATTATCCGTATTCAATCCGCTCATATTCTATTCGAATGCTTTTATACTATAAGGACTAAATATCCGTATCCATTGAAATTAATATTTATATTATAATGGTATAGGACATGTTATGTAGAATACAACATGCCAATACTATACCTTAACCCATTCCTTTTGTCCTATTCCCAATTTGAATGAAAGCAAGCTCCGAGTAGCTAGTTCCCCATTGTTTTGTTGATCTATCAATCATCTTCTATCTCTATAATTCCTAGGTCCTTGTTGTTTTCATAAATATCCATAAAATATTCAAATTTGACCCGATATCCAATTAAATAGACAAATACAAATATGGATATGCCAATATTTGGCATATCAAATTCCTATCCGATCATTGACAACCCTACTTTGGCCACTTAGTGGTGGCAATAGCCAGCTCCAATTAAGCTAGTTTAACTAAGTGAGACTGACCAAAGCTGCACTCAACTTAGCTTGCTAAAAACTCAAGTTGTTAAGAGTTTTTTTTTAAAATAAATATTGCATGAAAAACCAAAAGAAGAGCCCGAAGGGACCAAAGAATGCCTCCAGCACCTCGATGGAGGGATCAAAGACCCGATTGAGCCTTTTCATGAGCACAGAAGTTTTGCAACCTGTTTACATATGTTATATTACAAACATCGAAGGTTGAACTAGTAGCTTTAATTTCCACAAAAAAGGTTCTAAGTGTCTAAGGACAATTGTCTAGAGTCCCTGTAATGCAGTTAGCTGCAACAGAAGAATTAGTTTCCAAAAGGATGCGTCTAGCTGAGAGCTGGGAAGCCAACTTGAGTCCCCACAAAATCATGTGAAGTTCAGCTTCAAGCACTAGGCATTTGTCCATTTCCTGCGTGACTGCACCTACATGAACCCCCTTACATTATGAGCCACTGTCGCCACTACCACCCATGGTTTGTTGTTCAGACAAGCTGCAACAGTATTTACCTTCATAGTACCTTGTGGATGGGGGTTCCCATTCAATCTCCTGATGAAGTACAACCCCCTTTCCAATCGAACGATTAGATGGAGGGAAGCACTCCATCATGTCCCTATATAACCTATAGAATCAATAGACAGTAGAGTTAAAATCTTTCGTTCTTTAGTTGAAGTAGGTAGCACTTCGGGAACACCAAATAACCCAGCAGCCAATAACAATTTTTGTTAGAAAAATGGTGGTCCATTCCTTCGAGCACCATTTATGGGCGAGAATGGCCTGAAACCATTTAATAAATGTGAAATGGGATGAATAAAGGGAGTGATGTGGAAGGCATAAACGATGCCAAGTGGCCAAGGAAAGAGGACAAGTGACACAACAATGTAAGGTGGTTTCAATAGCCTGGTTGCATCGGGGACATTGATTAGACATTTGAGGGAACTCTTAGGTTGAGGTTGTTATAGACAGGAAGAGACTCACGACATGCTTTCCATAGGAAACTTTTTATTTTTTTAGAAGGTTCGATCTCCAAATAGCTTTCCAAACTGTTGACTGGTCCGACCTAGTGAGGTCATCAGTTATAATGACTAGAGTTGCATAAATGGACTTTATGAAGAATAATCCTCTCTTATCCAGTTGTCGGATGAGGGAATCGTGTCTGAGGTTTGGGGAATTAAGGATGCTACCTTAGTGAGGGATGGGACTCATGGGTTTGGAGGGGTAATTCTTCTAGATTCAAAAGAAAGGATCCAAGCATCCTTCCATATGTCAATATTCACACCGTTCCCTACTATCCACATACAATGTTTTTGTAGAATGGCTCTTCCTTGAATTATACTCTTCCATCCCCACGACCCAAAGGTGCGAATAAGGTTATAGAGAAAATTTGAAGTGGAAAAATAAATGGATTTTAAAACTCTGACACACAAAGAATCTGGTTGTTGAAGGATCTGCCACCCTTTTTTAGCAACAAAGCTAGATTTGAGGCATTAAGATCCTAAAAACCCATCCCCCAACCATTTTTGATTTCCTCAGATTGGTCCAATTTATCCAATGGATACGATGTTCTTGATTTCTTTTACCCTGCCAAAATGCCCTTTGTTTATGGTCCATCTTATAGCAGTTTGAATTTGGTAAAAGGAAGGAAGACATGGTGTATACAGGTAGTGAAGAAGTGACTGACTTGATGAGAATCTTCTTACCCCCTTAGGATAACAACTACTCCTTCCATCCCTATAATTTAAGATCCACTTTGATGGTAATGTATTGGAAGAGATCAATCTTTTTTCTTCCAATCAAGGAGGGGAGTCCAAGGTAGGATCCCAAGCTGGGATTATGAGATATTCGTATCTGCCTTGTGATTTGAGTAGCAATCTCCACTGGGGTTTGTTTGTAAAAGTAAGCTTTAGATTTTGTGTAGTTTATTTGTTGGCATGACGTTTTTTGGAAAATATCTAGGCATTTTAAGAGCCCCTCCGAGGTCAAGAGAGTGGCCTCAGTGAATAGAAGACAATCATCAACAAATATGTTTCCAATGAATGCCTTTGAAGAGTCCTTGGAAATTTTCTTGGGTAACTATAGAAAAGCCTTCAAGTGTTAGAATAAATAAATAGGGGGATAAGGGGTCACCTTGTTACAAGCCTCATTCTGGAGTAAATGGTAAGTCAGGGGAACCATTAATTAACACCTGGAAAGTTATGGTAGATATGCATTGGAGAATCTAGCTACACCATTGATGGTTGAAGCCCAAGTTTGCCAGTGTAGTAAGAAGGAAATGTTATTCAACTCGGTCATAAGTTTGACTTATGTCAAACTTCAGTGCTATCAACTTTTTTCTTCCTCAATGAGTCTTTGTGTGATGAAAGGTTTCATGAGCTTCTAGTATATTATCTGATATTAGCTTGCCTTTGAGGAATGCACTTTGGTTGGGAGAAATTATGTTTCCAATGACCTTCATGAGTTTGTTTGCAAGCATTTTTGAAATGATCTTACAAATCACAATGCATAGACTGATATGGCAATAGTGGACCGGTTCAATTGGTTTTTTATTCTTAGGAATGAAGGCAATAAAGGTCTGGTTTACACAGGACTGGTTTACTTTGCCCCCAAAGAAGTCCAAGGAAATTTTGATAATATCATTACCAATAATATGCAAGTATTTTTTTTGTAGAACCCTTCTTGGAAACCATCTGGTTATGGGGCTTTCAAGGTCCACTGATTAAAGACTACTTCCTTAATTTCTTTTGCTGAGAATGGCTTGTCAAGCATATGAAATCCTCTTCTAATAGGCCATGATGAATGTGGTTAGTGACCATTTTATATCATTGTCGTTGGTCTTTGAAGTAGTGGAGAGGTTGGAATAAAAAGTTCTAAACACACTTTCAATCTGCATTTTTGAGGAGGCCCATGAACCATCATGGCACTTGATTAAAGCAATATGGTTTCTTTGTTGGTGGATAAGGGTGGAAACATGGATGAATTTTGCTGACCACTTGAAGATGAAGATGTAAGCAGTCTTTTGATTTCATCCTGCATTTCCTCAATCTTTTTCCCCTGAGACTCAAGTGTAAATCGGTTTCAATGCTTCAGAGGTCTAACTAGGTTGTGTAATTTTTATGGAAGCTTAGTTTCAAGGGTTTGCCAGATTCTTTCAATAATTCGAGTAAAACAATCATAATTGGACTATAACCATTCGAATTGGAAAGGTTTTGTGAAGTAGCGACATTGGGGGGGGGAGAATAGATGGAGAACAATGGGATAGTGGTCAGAATTTGAGAAGGGAACAACCTGAGTGAAGGCATTTGTGAATATGATCACCAAGAACTATTTATAATGGCCTTATCAAGTCGTTAAGACACTCTGTGTGGTAGTTGTTGGCCATTTGTCCAAGTGTGGGGAGGACCATTACTTCCCATATCAAAGTGGTGGCACCGATCAAGGATGCTAATATTATAAGAGATGTCTAAGATTCTGTAGGGAGTACCTCCTTGTTTCTCAGTTCTTGACCATAAGCAATTCCAATCCCCAAAGACGACTAGTGGGACATTAATAGATTGAATTAAGGTAACGAACTTTTTCCGAAAGGCCCCCCTCAACATATGATTGGGTTCACCATATAACAATACACATGTCCCAATATAATTTGGCTCTTCTTTCTTAGTGGAATAAACAATCCACCTTAGATTTCTATGGATAACATACATAATGTGGATTTTCACAGATTTCTTCCACAATAGTATTAAACCACCAGATAGACCTCTCGCATCACTACCAACTGCATTCCAACCTCATTGCATTCTCTGCTTTGTGGTGACTTGGTTGACAAATTCTTTGGTTGAAAATCATACACAGGTTCTGGGAGTGAATGAGCTCCTTTATTCTACAAACCACTAAGGAATTCCCACCACCCCGACAATTCTAGCACAATGTGATCATTGTGAGGGGCATGCCTATTCCCCAACAGACACACCCATATGTTTAAAAGCATCATTGTTTTTTCGTATTTGGAGATAGTAGGTTTAGGTCAAAAGGGAGGGTGTGAGATGGAGGCATATCGATGATCTCAGGGGAAGGAAGGAACTGGTGATATCTCATATAAGATCCCCTTAAGTTTATGGATGTAACAAAATGGATAGGATTTTCCTGTCGATACTCTGTATTGTTGGGACACAAGCTTCTTACTCGAGTAATCATCTTATAGTTGACATGTAGATGATTGAGTAAAGTGGGTTGGATGGGTACTTGTGTGGTTGTAGAGTGACCCCTCTGGTGCTGTTTCGACACTGGTTCTTTGAGACTCAATTTTCTTTCCCTTTTCCTAGTCGTCTTGTGGTTTGGTTCTACTACATCCATGTATATTATATCTTCCAATAATTCCAAATCCTATAGAACCGATTTGCTAAGTAATTGGGACTGTAAAATATCTTGATCCCGATCAGCTGAAGGGATGTTGAGTTAGATACACATTTGATCCTTCTTCTCCCAATAAAACAATTGTTGCAATGGGAGTGGTGGGAGTTCCAAATTGTGGGGCAAAACTTGTGTCCACCCCTATACCAATTTCATCATTTCCACCTCTACTTGGGTTGACATTTGCTATTGGTTACTATTAATAATAAACTCAATGCTAGAGCTTGGTTGGTTCATCATTGTTGGAGTATGTAGCAAGTTCACCATTTAGGTGAACCAATGTAGTTGAGGAGGATTAAGTTGTATATAATGTGTCTAGGAGCCCTCATGTTCATTGAAAATTGTCCCAGCTGGAGATAGGCGGGATTGCATGGGTCATGCAAGGGGAGGTGATCGCATGGTTGTGGTTGTGGTTGTCCGTTTGAGGTAGCTACACGTGATGATCTTGAGATGGTTGACCAAAGCCACCTGGGTTGGCTCACTATGTTGCGTAAGATTTTTTGGCTGTTCTGGTGTGACGGTGGGCCCCTTACCTACTCCATCACATTAAATGGAGGATTTAGGATTTGACATTTGTGTGTGGGTAAGGGTAAGGTCATCACGACTCTCAATTGACTGACCGGATGGGTATACAGAGAGTGGATTCTATAGATGATGGCTTGTTGTGGTATGTTGTATCAATTGTCGTGTCATGTTGGAATGGGTTTGTGAAACCACTTGTATGGACTGCCCCTGGTTTTCCTGTTGGTTGAGGTTGAGATCAGTAGGGCGGTTTTCCAGTGGCGGCTCCACCTCTATCAAGTTTGTATGAGAATCCTTCAACAGGTTGGTACCTTCATACCTTTGATCCACAAGCATGGGTTCATGTTGGTTGGGTGGTGGGCTAGTAGTAGACAGAGGGAATCGGATTTACTTGGTGGCTTGTTGCTCTTTCCGGTCCAACCGATGGGGTTTCTACCATGGTTGCATCTCTATTCCTTGGCTGCCTTGCTTCGGTAGGATATCCCAAGCTATTTGCCATTGTTTGTGAGGTAGGCTATCTTGCAATTGTGAGCCATAGTCCTCGGTTTCTTCTTCATCTTGATCTTCCTGCTGTTATTTTCTTTTAGTTTAACAATTGGTATTTTCATGGTTGAGAATCCCACAACGATTGCAAATAATGGGTAGATGTTCATATCGAAGAAAGTCTAATTCTACTTTCTTGCAGACCTGATTGATCCTCATTCTAGTTTTGAGAGGTTTGGTGATATTCACATTGACCCTTGTCAGAAGGAAAGGACCACCCTCATCTGAGTACTCCTCTTCATCCAATTGCAGGAAACTATCCATTGTTTCAACTATTTTCTTGACCGTACTAAGACGATGTAGACCTAGTGGTAGGTTATGTACTTGAAACCAAAATGGAATGTACATAAATGTAAGAGTTTGAAGATTTACGTTAGCGTCCCAATCGGCTATAGCCACTAAATGGTTTTTAAATTCCATGGTTCCCATCTTTTACTCTATTATAATCGGCTTTGGTCTTGAAAATTGCTACAAATAGCTTGTAGCCCATTCGCCGTACTCTTACCCTCTTTGAGGGTTCCTAGTAGCCCACCACTTCATTAACGAACACATGGTCATTGATTTGTTTTTTTTTGTTAACAGATGAAAGATAAGGCTCATACATCGCGGAAAGGGCCCACTTTCTTTAGAGTTCTCTTCAATCTTGATGTCACCTTCAGCGGTTGACATACTATCCATTTCCCCCACAAGTTAATTTCTGAGGGAGTGAGTTACTACTGACCTGCTTGATATGGTTAACAAAGGGAGGTAGGTAGGACAACCGTGGAGGAAGTTAGGGTCAAAGCTAGCACTTGTACTTGTGGTGAAGGCTAGGAAGCAAAGCTCGCATCCGAAGTCCAAGCAAGAAGTTCAATCCAAAATCCTAGAGTCAAATATATATGGTGTCAACACCCAAATTTTGACTTGGGTCATTTGATGGCATAAGGACAACATAACAACATTTAGGCATCAAAGACCCTAAGCACCCTTGGTTTAGGAAGAGCATACCTGGACTTTAGGAGGTTAGGCATTCCCTGAGAAGTCTCTCCAGATATTTCAGTCGTGAATGAATCAGTCAAAGCACCTTATTACAGCCTAAATACACTATTTCAGGTCAAACCCTAATCTTCCAAAAAAGCACTAACAGGACTGTGAGGGTCCACATTTAAGAGCTCTATCCATATTATCTGTAACTTTCTTCGCATTTATAAGTCTTCCCTCAGCAAAGCACCGCAAGTAGAAAAATTATCAATTTACCCTTTTACCTTCAAAGGCTGGTAACTCACTATCTACCACTTAGATCACTGAATTTTCTCTTGCCTATATAAGCCTTCTTGTCATGAAGCATCACAGGCGAAGAATCCTCATTTTTTTAGTATTTTTGCCCTTGTAGGTAGAAAATTATCATTTTACCCTTTTACCTTCAGAATTTACCCTTGGACCCTCAAAGGATCCTTCAAACTTCTCCCTTTACCTGAATGATGTCATGTTAGCTATTATGGTTCCGAGATTCTCAAGACTCCAATACTTTGTGGCCCACTGGTTTTCTACAATGGGCCCCACCCATTCATAAACCTTGTAGCATGTTTATTGTTTCATAGGTTTTCATTTAAACTCATTCCAAAACTTAATTTTGACCATGCCATTGTGATCGGAATGTCCAGGAAACCTAAAAACCACTATCTGTTTGTAACCAACAGAGTTCGGAGGGTCAAAAAGAAAAGTCAGGCAGAATCAATTGTATTGACGCGGTTTCAATTTTCTTCGAAAAGACGATTTTTCGTGTCTTTTCTCACATACATATCTGATTAACTCACCGTTTGTGGCAACACCGCTAATGATCCAACCTGCACATATTCCTTGTAGATTTTGGTAATTAATTTTACCATTTTACCCTTTATATAGTTCAATGAAGCTTTTTCCAAATTTACCAGAAATCGAATTTTCAAGGGTTTACGGATGTCGGATTACAAATCCGATTAACCAGTGTGTCCACAAGGACCAAGTAGGAAAAAATAAAAAATGACTGTGGACCTTTGTTTTGGAATCTTTATTTGCTGCATCATTAATCCAAATTTCAAAATACTGCATCATTTATTCAAACTTTTTTCCAAAATTACTGCATCATAAATCTACACCTCCCCTATTAGTCCATGTCACCAATCTAAGTGAACAAGCACACCCTCATCCTCACCCTCCACCTCAGATCTCTAAGTTAATCCTAGCCTCCCATTCAGCCAAGTTACCTAGCACAAATTCATTTAACCCCATCCACCCATTTTGGAGTGATCTTAGCCCTACACCCAAAACCCACTAAAACTAATCATATCCCTCCATTCTAAGCAAACCCTAGCCTGTCTTAATTCAAATTATAGCCCCGATTTCTTGTAAGAGGGGTTTGGAAACAAAAAACCCTAAAAAACCTGAGGGAAAGAGGAAGAAGAAGAGGAAGAAGAGAAGGATTTTTATAAAATCAAGGCCACTTGGATCCAAGATAAACCTAAACCCTCTATGCTTTGCTAATCCCTGAATTCATACGCTCACTTTACATGTTGTTATACTATCAAAATCATGCTAAATCATTGTTTCAATTCGGGTTGCATAGTAGAGGCTCGACAACCTCTACTTGTTCATATTTTTTAACATGTTTTAGTGTTGATTTTTTTGTGAATTTTCTAAACACATGTTTGAGCTCAAATTTTAGTGTGTCACAGTAAACATATATGCTAGCCAGTGGATTTAATTTCATGATTTTAGAAGTTGTGGAAGACATTGAGATGGTCCTTCAAATAGACCAAAAAATCTGGGTCTTTGGTAGAAATTTTAGACATTTGTAATTCCCCTAAGGGGTCCAAATGGCCAAAACAAGGCTGCTGGATTTTGAGTCCAGGCCTAACGCTTGAATTTTAAGGGAATTAAAAATTAAGTGTTGGAAAATTAGGCATTGGACAATCAGGTGTTAGAGAAAACATAGGCTTATCATATATGGTTGGAAATATCAATCTGTCATCTTTCTAAATTGACCGATCATGCTCAATTTAGAATTTTGTAAAGAGATATATGCCCTCTGGAGTACAGACTGTCTAAACCGAACGTTTGAATTTTAATCTGTTAAAATTCAAGCATTGATAGAAAATGTAGGTATCAGTTTCATAATCAGGCCTTAGACAAACATAGGTTTATCATATATGGTTGGAAAGATCTCTCTCTTAGCTTTCCAAATTGACCGACCAAACTCAATTTAGAATTTTGTGGAGATAGATATGCCCTCTGGAGTATAGACTATCCAAACCCAATGGCTGAATTTTAATCTATTAAAATTCAAGCATTGAAAAAAATGTAGGCGTTAGTTTTATAATCAGGCGTTAGACAAACATAGGCTTATCATATATGGTTGGCGAGATCTCTCTCTCACCTTTCCAAATTGACCAACCACGCTTAATTTGGAATTTGTAGAGAGAAATATATCCTCCAGAGTAAAGACTGTCCTAACCCAATCCCTGAATTTTAATTTGTTAAAATTCAAGCATTGATAGAAAATATAGGCATCAATTTCATAATCATGCATAAAAAAATATAGGCTTATCATATATGGTTGGAAAGATTTCTCTCTCAACTTTCTAAATTGATTGACCACACTCAATTTAGAATTTTGTGGAGAAAGATGTGCCCTCTGGAGTACAGACTGTCATGACCCAACGCTTGAATTTTAATTTGTTTAAATTCAGGCGTTGGAAGTGAATATAGTCTTTAGAGAAATTTAAGTGTTGGGATCTAGGACCCACCCTAGTGAACCCTGACCTTCTCTAAAGTCTATACATAAGTAAATAACACCTTTCAGGCGTTAAGCCTGTGAAAGGTAAATGAAACCCATCTTTACTCCCAGTTTAATTTTAAGCTTTAAACTATTTCATTTCGTAGACATAATCTAGGAATCCCTTCAATGCAAATGCCTCTTTCAGCTTCCCAACATTATAGTAAGGTTGATTATACTATTATGATTTCTAAATGTATCCGATACTCAAACTTTACCTGGGATACAATGTTTGGATTGTGGCTGCTACGTCAATGAGATCAGGTCGAGTCAACCTACCCTCAACCTACCCAATCACTACCTTTCACTTGTCCCGACCTTTTACAGTCTTCACCTTATCTTAGAGTCATGTCACAATGGTTCGCAACCCAAAGGCCTTAGGACTTGGCCATACCCTAATTAGGTTCTTAAAACCATGTAGATTGGTACAACATAGTCTTGACCCCCATTTCACTAACTTGTTCACATTTTACAGCAACGTGGAGTACTCTATAAGTATGCAAACAATCTAAAATGAATCTACCTTGAATCACTCTCACAGTTAGACGTACTTGACTACCAAAATTGACATACACAACAAGCCCCTAGAACTACATACAGTTTGATCCTGACAAAACCCTAGGAACACCTTGAACCATATAAGATCGGATATGTAGGCAACTCGAGATTATGTCTCAGATGCAATTGTAATGATTAGACCACGGGGGTGGTCCAGACCAATAATTTTATATTTAACAAACATGGACTTTAGCATAATTTAAGACATGTATGAATGACAAGAGCCACCATAAAAAGGCGAGTATTTGGGGGTGCCTAACACCTTTTCCAAATGCAACTAAACAATTTACCTTTTTATTTCAGGAAAGTAGACCAGTATTAGGAGTTAAACCCCTAGACCTTCGGGTCTAGACTTTTCATCTTTCCCTGAAGATGATAATCGATGTCTTACTCCATCGGTTAACCCCGAGTTGGTGACGACTCCCAGAAAAACCTAACCCTCCTGTAAAAGAGTTAGCGACCTTTCACTTACCGGTATCACGTGCTGAAGAATGGGCTCGAAAATCACGGATGGGTGGGGGAATTTGAACTCCCCCTAGAGCCCGATGTCTACATATAGCTTAAATTTCTTTCATATCACAAATTGACACATCTGTCAAACAAGTGATAGTTCAAAAATTTGATGCCCAACATCATAGATTAAATTCAAAACACATTACATTACATTATGTAAAGTGGGAGAACATGTTTTCCCAGAAAAAAGTGGGTGAGCATGTCATTGACTGGTTATATTTCTTTTTTATAAAAAAATATTATTTACAAGATTATAGTACATAAATCATATCATATAAGTCATTTAATGATGTGTTTTATATAAAAATTATTTAATTTTATAATATTAAATTAAATATTTATAAAAGTTTTTGTAACTATGTACCACATAATGACAAGAGCGGTGATGTACTTTGAAATTGGTGCCCCTTCTTAGGCACCTACCTTTTTAATCTTAGGTATGCTTTAACTCATGTGAGCCAAGCTTGAGCTTAGTTCTTTTGTGACGAGCGTGAGCTGAGATAGGTAAAGCTCGACTCAACTCAACTCCTTGAACCCTTAACACCTACACGAAATCCTTGAGCCCAACAAAGATGGGCCACCCAAATCCATTAGAATCTAGATTGAATCTTTAAGGCCCATTCTCATTGACTTAAATTGATTAAATTGGAAAATGTTGACACCAAAATCTTCACCATCTAATCAAACGGTCAATATTACGTTTGTGGCACAAGATGAATAGTTGATATGCCATGATTTGGAATTTTAAGGTGTGGGACAGGTGGTAAACCATCATTTTGTTGTCAAACTACATTAAAGATTGTTTACACCAAAATTTTATCATTAGGAACAAATAGCGATATATCATTGGTGGAAATTCAACATCAGTTACAAGAACAAATAACAGAATATCATTGGAGGAATTCTAACATCAATTACAATAATAGATGACGATTCAAAAGAACACATTGTGTTAGTTTATGTACACATCACACATTGGTC
>JAOXJP010148879.1:0-13163 GCA_025762735.1 Platanus orientalis | reverse complement strand
TAGATTCCATCGCCAACAACGGATGTCATAAAGATGACGGTTCTCTCAACCATCATAGATGGTTATTTCCTATATTTTAATGATTCTTATGTGTGAATCAGTGATTATTCTAACAAATCCTAAAATTTCAAATCAAAATTCCTTCATTTGACTCGTATCTCACCCGTCTCTCGGTTTCGGATGCCATATCTCTACGATAAGCTGCGATACGCGAGACGTACCCGTATCTCGGGTCTGCGATACAAGTCACGATAATAATATTTTGAACCTTGTGTGTGAGCAAACCGCTCTATTGTGAGGGTGGATTGTATCCGTTTCTTTTAACTAAAGCTCCTCTCCTCACCCTATCAGGGGGCGGAGAGGAGCGTTAGACAAGAGGAGCAGATACAATCCACCTTCCTCTATTATTCGTTCTTTCGTTTGGCAAACAACTAGGGATGGACTCATCATCAACAAATTAGTATGAATCAAAGAGGAGTTGCAAGTTAGCAACAATCTCTTTGATTTCTTATGTAGGGATGAGACCTCAAAGAGGTCATGGTTGGGATGGATTTAGGGGCCAAAGTGATGGAGGGAGAGGGAGAGGCAAAGGTGGTGATTGGAGAGGTGGAGACGGTGGTAGTAGAGGTGACGATGTCAAACAACAAGGTGGCTATGGCGATGGATGGGGTCAAAGTGGTTGTGGCGGAACAAAAGGTCGAAACTAAGTAGTGATGGAGTCTCGTAGGGTAATGTTGTTGGAAACGGTTTTAAAAGTGCCCATATTAAAAATCTGACTAAGTAGGTATATTTGAGCCAAAATAAAAGTGGGACCCATAAGTCATTTGAGGTGGGTCCACATGGGTTTGTAATCACCTTAATGAGGAAAGCAACGCCATATGGTTGGATGTTCAAAACCGTTAATAGGTGAATGAGAAATTGTCTCTAAAGGTGCCTAGTTGAACACTGGTAAAACTGGTGAAAATGTGTGTCTATTCACACGTTTTTATAGTTTTTTCTTTCGTAACTGTTTGTACCGAATAGTCATAAATGTGGCTATTAAATCACTTATTTTAGCACATGTCACTTTGTACGGATATGGAGGTGGCTATTAAATCGTACATTTTAACCCATGTTTATTCCGAACAGACATGAATGTGGTTATAAAAATGCATCATTTTACTATTGTGTCTGTTCAAACACAGAGTTATATCCTTATGCATGTTCCAACCAGACATGAACAAGTTTATAAATAAATCGTTTCTCTTTCATTTTTCTCATTCAATTAAATTCTAAATTTAAAATTCGCAATATTTCTTTAAGCATCATAGATGTCTAAATTAGGCATATAAAGAGCATGAGAGTGTCTATGTTCTAAGAGAGAGAGTACAATACAAGTTTGATTCGTCAGGCACATAGATTGCAGTGTTTTTTCTGTGTATAGGTCATTGTATCCTGAGAGGCAGACGTCCGTAATAATCGTAAGCACCACTGTAAGAGGCTAAATCTATCCTAAGGACATAGTGTCAAACATCAGCCTTTATCAATTTAAGGTTTGATTTATTGTCAATTCATTCAGTCAAGTATGTGGTTCTTTTCATTCTATTTTTAAGTATTTTATTTATACGAAATAAATGCTTGTTGTTTACATAATAATGCATACATAGAATATAGATACAACAATCTTGAGACAAAGTTTCTCATTTTCTATATTCTATATTTTATTGTTGTGCATTCTGTGAACTGTTGTCATATTCCGATAAGTTCTGCAATTTGGAATAACTTTGGTTTTTCGTAAGTTTCCAAACTAAGAGACAAAATGTTAAGAGCATTAACCACTAACTGAAAAGTGTTTAGAACAAAATTAGTTAGGCACAATATGATAGAATGAAAAACTGCTTGAAAGTTTGAAACTATTCATGCGTAGAATTTTTGTTATAAATTTCACCTGTCGTTCTATGAATTGAAACTTTTCATTGGTGTCTTGTGTCAAACCAAATTGTAAAACTTGATGTTGGAAACAGTGATGGAACAATTTTGGTGATAAATCAAGGGAAGAATTTGATTTATAATTGATTCTTGCGTCTGCAACGCAATTGCGACCTATTTGCTTTGGCATTAATTTCAGGAAGGTTCCTCCACCCGTCGCATCTATTCCCCTTCCGATTGTATCTATTCAGTGGATCACTATCACAATCCAAGCATGTGTATTTCTTTGCGAGGAGAACCATCATCATTGCACATTGGCCATCGCCTACAAGGAATGCCCATGTCAGCGTTGTGGTTGATGATGGTAGATGAGAACTGATGTGTTTCTCAACAAGGTTACAATTGGTTGGATGGCCATATACATTGGGCAATGGGTGAAAGTACCCATTATAGGCCTTGATTGCACTTCTCTATCTCGTAAGTGTGGTTTACTAAGAGGGTTAGTATCAATTCTTAGTTGTGTTGTTTATAAAGATAAATACAATAAATAAACAAAGACATAAAATTATAGAGTAATCTAACGTGATTTTTTTTTAACATTAGCATCGTTTTAATGTGAATGGGAAATGAGGAAAGATTTTCTCATGTCTTTACCCATGGAGAATCATCATCCAAACAATACACACCCCAATACGGTGACACATATCCATTAATGATGAAACCAAAGAAGAACAAGAAGAAAGAGTTAACGGGTCACCATAGAAGGTAATATGACGTGAGACATTGGTTTTGTTAGGACAATTGTAATGACAAAGCGAGGATGTTGTTTTATCAAATGGTTTGACGAATAGATTTGGTGGTTGTCCAATATGAAGAGTTGCATACCCAAATTTATCTAGTTGTAGTGGTTTTTAAACCTCTTAAACTAAGTATAACTGCTGTGATAACCCTCTTCTTGTGAGTCAATAGTTTCTACCAAGGAGGTGCAAACAAAACGGCTTGAACCAACAACTGTCGCAGGTTATAGGAACTCATCCATTATTCAAAGCCAATAAAGTCAAATTTCAATAATGCACTATTTTGTTTGCTGTAAGGAGCTGGTTAACAGAAAATAAGTAGATAGCCACTTCGAGGGGGTTGGGTCCTCCTAATACGAGTATTAAATAAAATTCTGGATAGATTTTTATTAATAATAGCAACTTAAATAACATTACAAATAACCAACAACCCACTAACTTACTGAAATTAAGTAACAATTAACAACCCACAAATAACAACTACTGCGTAAAAGACTTAGTCTTAACAACCCAACGGATAACAATCCACTAACTGCATAACCCAAACTACAATTAATACCCCAAGACTCGGGCAACACTTCAACCCAACTTTTAACATAATAGACTAAGTCAACTTAAGCTTATTAGAAGGCCTCACGTCCAAGGCCCAACCCACGAACTAATAGGCCCATGACATTTGCACACAGATTGAAGATTTATCCTTGAAAAGTTGTAATGGAGAAAGGCGAGCCATCATGTTGGTCCTAGCCCACTACATGATAAAGCAACGGTTTGTTTTAGGACCGTTACTATTGTTTCCTCTTCCTTTTCCACTCCGAATCAAGAAAATGTGGCTGGGGAAATGACCAGAGTCATTATACTAATGATCCATGTGTGTTAAGTGTTGGGACTTGGACTTAGACATGGTTGGAAAAGGCTGGTACATGGGATATGGACGTGGAAGACCTAAGATTTTATCTACCTCCGTATGCTTCAAACCCACTATTGATTGAGATATAATCTTACCCGCAAACGGTACATAGTGCAATTTCTTCTATTTTTTTTTAGTCTATAGAAATGAGACTTGTGAGAAACATATATTCTGTTGTGTTCAATTCACCAGTCCGCTGCCTAGGCCTAGTGTCATGTAAAAGTTATCCTGTCTCACAACTATTAGATTTGTTAGCAAGCAATCATTCACACAACTGTTGGACTGGTTGGAAAAGAATGTTTCACACAACCATTAGATTGGTTGGAAACGGTTACCATGCGATATCTCTACAAAAGGCAAAAACACCCATTGGTTCCCTAACTAATGGTTACCATGTGATATCTCCATAAAAGGCAAAGGCCCCCGTTGGTTTTGTATCTAATAGTTACCATGCAACCTATACTAAGTTACTTAAATGCATGGTAGATATGTTGTTGTTCTACATGATGGAACGCCTCTTAGTGGGCCTAATAGAATCTTAGGTGGCTAAAATTGGTCATATGGCTTATTAGCAATAGTTGATTGAAATATATAAAGATATTAATGATAAAATCAATACCATATTTCACGTATTGAAGCCATTATCTTTATACTTATTGAATGAAAGTGTATCATAAGCCACCATATCATGCATACATGTAGGATCAATGTAGATAGACATACCTTCAATTGGTGGGCCTCACCAAAGACATGTAATTAAGGCATCCAAATATTTTTTTTTAATAAAGGAAATTGTTTAAGTTATGAAATTATTGAATGTTTAAAATGTAGGGGTAATAAACTATAAAATGATCATTAGATATCAAAAAAATTTATTACTTCTTTGAGATTGTATTTAAAAATATCTCATTTTATAGAAGCATCTACATGACATTGTACACATATATATATATGTGTATGAGAACAAAAAAAGATTACCACTACTAGGTAGTAACTAAGTAGAGTGATTGGATAAAGCAAAATGACAATTTATGATTTGTTGAAGACTGTGTTCTTACTATTTATGTTATGTATGCCATGTTATATAAGATTAAAGATTGTTTTATTGAGTTTAAAGCAAATCTATTATAAACCTAATCATTTGCATTGAAAATGTTGTTGCCAAGTATATAGATATTTGAAGGAAAACTATGTTTGGATCTATTGAAATTATTAGTTTGTGTTGGAATTCTGAATCGAAGGATTCGACACCCATGAGTGTTTGAATATATACTCTTCGAGGTCTAAGAAATAGACCTAGATAATTCAATCTACATGAAGAGTCTGAATTTATGTCATTTGCAATTAGAGGCAAAGAAACAAAGTAATTGTGGAATTTAATTTGTAAAAATTCTAAATTAGCTTAGATCAATGCCATTAATATCTTTGCATTACGATAGTAAATCTACACTATCACAAGATTACCATAAAATGTGAAATGGTCAGTCCGGTTAAATTGACATAGTTATGTGGTGGGATTACTCAATTTAAGAGTTATCATTATTGGTTATATAATCAAGTAATAATTTGGTCAATTTTTTGAACAATGCTTTATAAGGGATACAAGTAACATGGAGTTACTGAACGAAAAAAATACAACCTTAAAGAAAATTATGAATGTTATATTCTGGTTTACCTCAAAATTTATGGGGGGGGGAGCAAGAACTTATCACAAATTATATTCTCAACAAGATGCCTCACAAGAAAACCAAAAAACACCACATGAATTATGGAAAGGTCGAAAACTTTTTTGGAAATTTTTAAAAGTGTGAGGGTGCTTAGTAAGGTGATGATCTCTATCTTTAAAAGGCATGAGATATGACATAAAAAATGAATGCAAAATTTGACAATATGATGATGTCAAATGGGTTGAGAATTAATGAATGTGACAAGCATATATGTATGACATGGTAAGTCTGACATATTTGTCAGAGATACAATACCATAAGGCAGTTGATCTCACATGGAATTATTTCCATAAAGAAGATAAAATTGCCGATTTGTTAAACAAATATTGAGAAGAGATCAAGTAAACTATTCATCGAGAGGAATGAGTTTAAAGCATATGCTTGAAAAGTCTCCATAATGGCAACCCTACCTAGTTAACTGGAGATCCCAAGATCTAGGTTCAAAGGGACAATCGAATCGTGTGAGGCTTAGTAGTATTACTACGATCACTGTGGATAAAACTTCCCCTACGCACTTCTATGATAAAATAGTGATACCTGCAATGAAGATCAGGGTAAGCAATGCTTTTAATAATTCTTATACTTTGAAAATCCAAGTGAAGTATAGTATGTAAGTATGATACTCTTAATAAGAATTACCTAGTTGAGTGTGAAAGAGCTGCTACAAATGAGAATTATAAGCCTAAATTCTCTAAAACACTCATGAGACCAGGCGGTGTTCGAGGTCAAAATGAACACAATCATGAGAATTAAATTATGTCCGAAAATGAACTGTGTGAATTCTATTGACTTGGTTTACACAAACGGCTGAATAGTTCAAGACGATGTTCACTGGTTAGCTAGTAAATCCGATAGTCTTTCATAAAGGAAGGTTCAAAGCCTGAACTACCTCTCCCTATATAGTAACTTTTCAAAAGTACTATTTATCAGTGTCTGCATATGCATTTTAATAAGCCAATTTTATTCATGTGGGGGATTGTTGGACACGGTTTTGAAAGTGCCCAGATTGAAAATCTTACGGGTAAGCATATTTGAGCTAAAATATAAGTGGGACCCACAAGTCATTTGAGGCAGGTCCACATGGATTCGTGTCACCTCAATGAGGAAAGCAACGCCATATGGTTGGATGCTCAAAACTGTTAATGGGTGAGTGAGAAATTGTCTCTAAATGTGCCTAGTTGAACACTAGTAAAACTAGTGAAAGAGTGTATCTATTCACACGATTTTACAGTTTTTCCTTTCGTGACTGTTTACACCGAATAATCACAAATGTGGCTATTAAATCATCCATTTTAGCACATGTCTCTTCGTACGAACATGAATGTGACTGCACCTTTTAACCAATGTCTATTCCGAACAGACATGAATGTGGCTACAGAAATTCATCCATTTACTTTCATGTTTGTTCAAACACCAAGAGTTGTGTCCGTATGAACAAGTCTATAAATAAATCGTCCCTCCTTCATTTTTCTCATTCAATTAAATTTCGAATTCAAAATTTATAGTATTCCTTTAGGCATCATAGAGGATGTCCGAATTATGCATATAGAGAGCAAATGAGTGTTTGTGTTTTAAGAGATACAGTACAACACAAGTCTGATTCACCAGGCACAGATTGCAGTGCTTCTTTTGTGTGTATAGATCATTGTATCCTGGGAGGCAGACGTCTGTGATGATTGTAAGCACCATTGCGAGGGGCGAAATCTGTCATAAGGACATAATGTCAAACACTAGCCTTGATCACTTTCAAGTTTGATTTATTGACAATTCATTCAGTCAAGTAAATGGTTTTTTTCATTTCATTTTTAAGTATTTTATTTGTATGAAATAAATACTAGTTATTTATAGAATAGTGCATACATAGAATATAGATACAACAAATGTTGGGAAGTAGGGGGGTTTCAGACAGGTATGAGGTCGGCTCACTACTGAAAGTGGGAATTCTCCCATGAAAAACTAAAAAAACTTGAAAAGAGGATAAGAACGTGAAGGGAAAAGGTCTACTAGTATATAACGAATGTATTGGTTATGGTGGTGGTGAGGAGAGAAGAAGAAGGAGAAGGCCAACCGATTATTTGAGGTTGAAGGAGATGTGCACATGAGGTATGGATTCTAGAAAAAAGCAGCAAGGCAAAAATTAAAGTTTTTTTTTTTAAAACGAGGGAGGGTAGAAATAAGTTGAGTGTTTTCTAATATCATCATCGAAATAAACAAACTCTAGCACTTCAACGCCTACAAACATTATTTCTAAGGTGGGGAGAAAAGATGTCATTTTCTTCCTTTTCTTGTTTCTCTAAAAATGGAGGTGCTTTCCTTGAGTAGAATGAGATAGGAGAGTGAATTGTCAAAGAATGATGCTGCATTTTGTCTTTGTAGAGATAGTGAAGACTACCGTGATCAAATAAAAACAAGAGAGGGATAATGCATCGTCTCCTTCCAATGATTGGTCCAATGTCCTATAATAGGAATCAAAATGGTTATTTTCCTTCACCCACAAATAAGAACTGGACTCATAAACATTGGATTTTCTCTCTTTCTTTATTTCTTTCTTCTTCTTCGTCTTTTAATTAAGTACATAATAGATGAGTATCCAGTATTGAGATCCCATGCCAAACGTAAAGTTTGCATTTCAATTGTGTTCTAAAAACATTATTGCCAAATAATTGCCACATTCTGATCCAATGATCAGCCGGATTGCACTATTGATTTCATCACTAGATCACAATCATAAATTCAAAGATTGCAAGTCAAAGATAGCCTAAATCTACATTTTTTTTTAATAATAAAAAGGGGATTTGGAGGGTTTGTTGAATTCAGGGATATGGGGGTAGAGACATGATATGCAATACTTTTAACAATATCGCATATCGAGCCCATTTATAAGGGTTTTGTTATGAAAAAAAAAAAAAAACTTATGTGATATGCAAACACGTGCGGTACTCGTGACACATGCCGTGATACCTTCAAGTTTTAAAAATGTGAGGGTATATTGCATCTCCACCCCGCGATACTGATATGTATCGCATGATATATCTCATATTGTGCGATACTTTAAACCATGGTAATCTTGCATCCTCTCATTCCTTATTTGGTAGGGCCACTTATGCCCTTGTTGAACCCGCACTGCCACTGGCCATGTGGAATTGGTAGGATGTGACCTCGATCCTTTACTTGGACAGGCTATACTGTGCCAATACCTAACACTATTAACCACAAGGGAACAAATGTTCTGCTCCCAAAATTATCTATCCCCATGTCCTCACACCACAAACTAGCATTTGATATTCAATACAAAATTTTTAACTTGTTATCCTCTTGCTTAGTAAGCAACGATTTACAACCATGAAAGACTGATTCATTCAGATTGACATTAGGGTATAACTACATTGCATTGTCAAAATCCATGTTATACATTTGAAACAGGTTGACCTCCTTGCTTCTCTCATGGTATAATAATCTTTCTGCTTAGCTCTCCTTTCTCGCACCTATCTTTTTCATTCGAACACTTTTCTACGGAGTTGTATCCTTTGTGCCACCTTATGGTGCATCATGGTGAGCCACAGACACAAAGGGGGGTGGGACCCTGCAAAGTGTATGGGCTCCACCCCCTTTGTGTCCATGGCTCACTGTAATGCACCATAAGGTGACGGAAAGGGTACGACTCCCTTTTCTATGGTCTTAACCTTATGTACACCTCTTATTTTGGACCCTTCAGATTAGGTATACATGTCCAAGTGCGAAAGTGTTGCTAAAACCACCTAGGCTAGACACATCAGTCCCAAAAATTGTAAAACACCCCAAAAAATCACTTTTTTGGGATTGATGTGTCAGGCCCTGAGCTCTATTTTGGGTCTTTCCTTTTTCATTTTATAGTTTTTACCCTATGCACCCTCATCGTATGTGTGTTGAGACGAGAGGGGACAAATAATGGAGTAGAACATTTGTTTCCCAAATCTAGACGTGGTCAATTGGTCATGCCCTAAATAACTTTACCCATCCACTCAGTCATTACAAACTCCACTAAGTAGATATATAAAAGAAGAGAACTGATATTTACACCATACAAAATTTTGAATTCACCTCACTTAAATTTTATTTTTATTGTTTTTTCTTTTATTTTCCTTCTCCAATTCTTTCCCTTGCCTAATATACCTTTCCCCTCCTCTTAAATCCCATATCTTTTTGACGTAGGCGATGGTGCGCCCCTCAGCACCCCACCCCTATCTTTTTGACGCTGACGATCCCTCGACAATAACTAAGAGGTAACAATTTGAATTTTTTTTTTTTTTATGTGTTCGGCTGCTGTTGCAGATCAAAGCAACTCCCGCTCGGCCAACCCAACCGAGCAACTAATAGGCCTTGCTGAAGGAGGAGGGAGTGAGGGAGAGGGAAGGGAGAGAGAGTAGGTAGATGGGAGAGAGAAAGAGGAAGATGGAGAAAGAGAGAGAGGGGGGATTGCGGGAGAGGGAGGGAGAGATAGGAGGGGGCGCTGCAATTCCTAGATGAGGCGTCGCAGCCCCTGGGGACATGGGAGGGAAGGGTATTTTAGGTAGGAGATGGATGAAGGGAAGGATATGAAAGGGAAAAGAAAATGTTGAGGTGTGGTCAGATATTTCTGAGGTGCGACTAATAGTTCCCTAAAAGAAACACGCGGAACAGTGTATATCTTCTCAATTGTAAAGCCAGAAGAGCCCTAATTGTTTCCGTCTTCGGGAAGAAGCTGCCGAGGACAGAAAGCTAGATCAGAGCAGATGTCTCGACGGGAGGGTCGGGAACCCGAGACCAGACGTCTCCCTTCCAAGCCTGAAAGAGAGTCCAGGTCTTCCAAGCCTGAAAGAGAGCCCAGGTATCCTCTTCTCTTCTTTCCTCATATCTCTCTGCATATGTATCTGCGATGCGAACTTGAATGATTGCGATTTGTGAACATAAATGGTGCTGGGCGATCGGTTCTTGATCTCTGCCAATCTATTTATTTGGTTATTTACCCTTTTTCCTGTTTTTTTGTGCGGGGTATTCATTACATTTCGTGGCATATTTAGATTGAACGCCAACTATAATAATTTGTTAGATACAGAAATAATCACAGATATGGAAAATTTTCACAAAATTAAGAAAAACGGGTGTTTATGGTTCAAAATCAAGTCAGACATATTCTGAATGTGGCTGATGCATTGCTGCTGAGAACTACTTGGGGAAAGAAACAGGGACTATGGAAGTTCTGAAGGAGAAAGGTGGAGGAGGACCCAACCAAAACATCGTGGAAGTGAGAAGCCTTAGTTAATTTTTGTTTTTAGACAACAGACCTCGCAATGATTCTCTCTATATGGCTGGGATTGGAATATAAGTAATCTTTAAGCTCAACATTTTTGTTGGGTTATTGGATCCAGGGGAAAGGTGGAGAATGAAAAGGAGGAAACGGATCATGCTTTCCATGGGGACTGAGGGTGGGAGTGGCAACCGCATGATGATTGTTTGCTAGTCCATTTTGGAGATATGTTTTGTGAGAATTTGACAGCAGTGAAGAACAGTAATTTGGGGGTTGACAAAATATCACTTATCAGAAGAGAAAAAGATATGGCCTACGTATTTTTACAAGTGAATTCTCGGTTTCTCGCCAGTCTTGTGGCACTTTATTCTTCAGGTGAATTTGGAATGTCAGCACTTTTGTGTATGTGTGAGACTTGGCATGTCATTCCTGATGTAAATTGTGGGTCATCTGGAAAATTAATTAAATCATAATAAAATATTGCATGTTTGATGTAGAATACAATAGAGAACAATAGCAAATAGCAGAAAACTAACCCATAAAATAAATATTTGGATTTTCGGGTCAGGGGGACAATTCTAATTTTTCAGATTTGGAAAAATTACAAAATACCCCTCTGGCATGTCAGAAAATAATGAAATTTTAGGGGCAAGTAGAGCATTCTAAAAACTTCATTTATTCAAAATTTTAGGATTTTTGGACTTGTGGTTTGAAAAATATTCAATTTCCAAGTTTTAGATCTAAAATAAATTCCAGAAATATACCTCTGTAAACTCTCAATTAAAATTAAAATAAGAGGAATTTGAGGACAGGGTTTGAGGGCTTTGAAAGAGGATGGGCAGCAAAACCCTACAATAACAACAAGAAAAAATGGAAGAAAGTATAGAATGTGTGATTAACAATGTATATGCTGCCCACGAATTCTGATCTGAAGTGAGGATGAAAAAAAAAAAAAAACTACCACAGAAACAGGGTTTTGAAGAGGTATTATTAAAGAAGCTAAGTACAACAACTAAGGAATAAGATTATTAATAATACCTGAGGTAATCAACTCCAATAAACCCTTTAAAGGAATCTGCTAATTTTCCCTAATAGGAATGAAAATAAATTCCACTTGTGTAGAACTATGTCTGCAGAATTTTGAATCGCTTCAGCCCTTGAACATGGGTTCCTATGAAGTAGAACAAAGAAAAGAAGATAGAAGATAATGGGAAGAAGGAAGAAAACGATGGAAGAGGTAGGGGATGGGTTTGTAGTGAGGCGGAGAGGAAAGTGGGGATTGGTTTCACGAAGGGAATGGGAGTGTCATGGTTAGAAAGAAAAGAAGGAGAGAGAAAGAGAGGTGAGAGGGAACTTGGTTTACAACCAATCAATTGGGATTCCTATTAATCCAGATTTTTATTAATCTTCTTCAATGAGAAACAAGTGGTGGGGGTGCCTATTAACAAGCTTACAAGTTGCCTAAAACAACAACAAAAATTTATAATTTAGAAACTACTAAACTCTAAGCAATTTATAAAACTTATATTTCCTAAACTTTAACTGCGTAAAAATTAAGAAAAGAGGGGTTGTCGACGTGTGCTATGGACCCCACGTGTTGCCCCTAAACTAAAAAAAAAAAAACACAATAAAAATGGCTCAAAAGGCCTTAAGAACACTTAAAATAAATGCATCCTCCATGTGCAACATGTTTAAAGCTTTTTGGACTTGGGTTTAGGTCTTCACAAGGGGTATTTACAGTCCATCTAAGCTATGGATGCTACATCAATTCCCCTCATCTTAGAAAACTCAACCCCGTTGAGTTTGGGAGGAGGGCTAGCCATAGGGTACACATTGCAATAAGAATGATCTAACTGTCTTCTTGAGCTTCAAGGGAGTAGACTCCTTGCTTGAAACCATTTTCATCACTTTGTTATGGTGCTTGAATGTGTATGTGTTATTGTAGCCACAATGTTGCGTTTTCTTATTGAATAACGATGGTCTCCCAAGAAGGATGTGACACACCTTAAGAAGAAAAATGTTACATTGTTCCTTGTCATTGAAGCCGCCAATGGAATATGAAACTAGACATCTTTCTTGGACCTTCAGGTTAATGTTGTTTATCCAAGCAATCTTGTAAGGACTCAGATGCGGTTCGGCTTTTAGACACAGTTCCTTTACAACATCTTCAAACCATAGTTGTAGGAAAGCTTGACTTATGGTGCAAAGCTCGTTTCCTGGGAAACTCGTTGGGGAAGCTAATTCGATTCGGATTCCCCAACTTTGGAGAAGCGTGGGGAAGCGTTTTGGAAAGCTTAAAGATGCATTTTAAGAAACGTGGGAAGCGTGATAATCAAATAGAGAAGCGACTAGGGAAGCGTTATTTGCACACACAAAAATCCACTAGTTTAATTATTTAAGCAATTAACTCTAGCCAAATGCAAACAAATTTCATTATTTTAACAATTTAGTAAAACCCTTAACCAAAATCCCAAATAGGTATGCAAGCAATATATTGTAAAAATTAGTATAAAGCTAAGGCCTATGTGATATTGCTACAGTTCGAATGCATTTAT
>JAOXJP010148878.1:0-27177 GCA_025762735.1 Platanus orientalis | reverse complement strand
ATGTAGATGCATAATAGAAATGCATTAAGGGGATCCAATATGAACACATTTAATAAAACTTCATTGTCAGTGTAAATAATGTTCATAACTTACAGACTAATCCTTTGACCTGAGGGACTTGTGATTCTTTAATTTATTTAGGTTGATTATTTTGAGTTGCCAACCATTGATGCTTAATTGGGGGCTATATCATGGGTAGCTTGGATACTTAGCTTGATGCTTGAGAGAACGCAAGTGCCCAACAAGGAATCCATTACCTTAATGATAGGAAAAAAAATATTCAGTCTAGGAATAACATGAATTGATTAGACATGCAAATTTGGATTCAGTGTTTTTGATAAAGTGTTTGCCAAAATGATTTTCAAAATTGTATTAATTAAATAAATATTTATTTTGAAAAGGAATTTCTTAAGAAATATTTTTAATATCCAATTGATCCATTGATGTCTTAGAGATAATTTAACAATAACCAAAAAGATTTGATAGTGATTGGTTTGTTATCCTAAGGGTCATTGAGGGATATTGTACAGTGGAAGGATATTTTGTAAAAAAATTTATGAGGAAGGATCTCAATGTTATATTCTTATAATTGGGAGTTCAATTGTAACATGTCGCAGGGATTGTTGTAATTAATGGAGTGCCTGGTTGTAATTATCAAATAGTTGAGTTTTTTTTATTGTAGTTTTGACTCAATTCAGGATGGTGGGCCCCATAAGCTTAAGGATAAGAGTCCTACATGGTCTTTCAAAATTGAAATTGATCAAGGCTAGTGTTTGGCACTTTGTCCTTAAGATAGATTTTGCCCCTCGCAATGGTCTTTAAGATCTTCTCGGACACCTGCCTCCTAAGATATAATGATCTACTACACATAGAAGAAGCACTGCAATCTATGTGCTTGGTGAATCAAACTTGTGTTGTTCTCTCTCACATAAAGTGGCTATAATGCACTTTATGATCCCTAATTTTAGACACTTTAAATGCAAGAGGGACAGATATACTTATAGACTTATTCATATCTATTCGGAATAAGCATAGAGATACAACTTATGACATGAAGGCAAAAGGATGCAATTGAGTAGCCATATTGATGTCTGTTTAAAACAGAAAAGGGGAAAAATGTGTGATTTAATAGTCACATTTGTAATTATTCAATTTGGATCAGTCATGAGGGTAAAAGGGTAAAACTGTTGTGAATATACACGCCTTCACAGGTTTAATCGATTCTAAGAGAAATAAAAATAATAAAAGATATTATTTTATTTTTCTTATTGATTTAACCCAACCCAACCTGGCCCGGTCCGGTTTGGTTCAGCGTGCGCCTGTGTGTCTTTGGATGGGCTTAGCCCATGTTGGCTAGGTCCTCCCCCTTCCAAACTTTTCTGGGCTAACCAATGTGGGACTATTCAATTTTTACAGCCTTTAACTAGTGTTCAACTAGGCATTTTTAAAGATACTTTCTTATTCAACCATTAATAGTTTTGAGCAACCAACCATATGGTGTTATTCTCCACATTAAGGTGAACACATACCTATGTGGACCCGCCTTAAACAACTTGTGGGTCCCATTATTATTTTGGCTCAAAGATGGCCAAACAATTAGATTTCAAAATCTAGGCATAGTAAAAAATGTATAGTCAAAACCGTTTCCAACAATCCCCTACATGAATAAAATTGGTTTACTACAATGCAAATGAAAATGTAGATGCAAACACAAAGACAAAGTACTTTTGGAAAATTACTATATAGGAAGAGGTAGCTTGTGGCTTTGAACCTTCCTTTGTGAAAGACTATCAAATTTATTAGCTAACTAGTGAACATGATGTCTTGAACTGTTCATCCGTTTGTGTAAACCAAGATAAAAGAATTCACAGAGCTTCTTTTCGGACACAGTTGATCCTCACGATTGTGTTCATTTTGGCTTTGAACAACACTTGGATTTCATGAGTATTTTAGAAAATTTAGTGTTATAATTTTCATAGAAGCAGCCCCTTAACATTCATATAGGTAATTCTTATTAAGAGTATCCTGCCATACTCTAGTTGGATTTCCAAGGTATAAGAACTATTAAAAGCATAACTTATCCTAATCTTTGTTGTAAGTATCACTATTTCATCGTAGGAGTGGGTAGGAGAAGTTTTCTTTGTAGTGATACTACTAAGTCACACACAATTCAATTGTCCTCTTGAACTTAGTTCTTGGGTTCTCCAATCAGCTTGGTGGGGTTGACATTATGGCGAATTTTCAGATATAGGCTTTAAACCCATTCCCCTTGATGAATAATTTACTTGATCTCTAGTCAAACATTTAGTTAATGGATCCACAATATTATCTCTGACTTTATATAATTAATAAAAATAATTCCATATGAAATTAACTATATTACGGTATTATGTCTACGACAAATATGTCAAGACTTACTATTATACCTATGACTTTGTCACACAATGTCATGCCATTCGTGGTATCTTTAACATATACACACTTGTCACATTCTTTAATTTTAAACCCATTTGCCATCACTCCATTGTCACATTTTTATGCCTGTTTTAGATCATATGTTAGTCATTTTAGGGATAAGGACTACTACCTTCGCTAAACACCCCCACACTAGAAATGTGTTCGACCTTTTCATAATTCATAAGGTGTCTTAATAGTTTTCTTGTGAGACATCTTGTTTAGAATATAATTTGCAGAAAGTTTTGCTTCCCCCATAAATTCAACATAGCATTCCTCATTTCCTTTAAGGTTCAGTAACTCTGTTTTACTTGTATCCCTTGTATGGTGCCATTATTCAAGGGATCGACCAAGTTATTACTTGACCATACAACCAATCATGATAACTCTTGAATTGAACAATCCAACCATATAGCTATGTCTAAGTCCAATGTATCCAGACTTACCATTTTACATTTTATTATATACTTGTGATAGTGTAGATTTACTATCATAATGCAAAGATATTAGTGGCATTGGTCTAGGTTAACATGGAGTTTTCAAAACAAATTTCTCAACCACTTCATTTCTTTGCCTCCAGTTGCAAATGTCATAAACTCAAACTCTTTATTGTAGAATGAATTATCCAGGTCTTACTTAGACCCCCAAAATTTATAATTCTTCCAAGAGTGTATATTTATACGCTAATGGGCTTTGAACCCTCTAATTCGGAATACTAACAAACATCATTTCAAAGTAAGAAAATACCCAATGATTAATGTATAGTTTTCTTCAAGTATTCATATACTCGATCAACAACTTTTTAAGGAAAATTACTAGGTTTATAAATGAACCTACTTAAAACTTAATAAAACTATGTTTGATCTTATACAACATGGCATGCATAACATAATAAAAGAATAATCTACAACACATTATAACTTTTCTTTTCTTGTAATTTAAACCGATCACCGTATTTAGTTGCTCTTCCATAGTGATGACCTTCATTTGTTCACATATATATACATAGATGCTTCTATAAAATGAGATTTTTTTAAATACAATATCAAAGCAGTAATAAATTCTCTTGATATTTGGTGATCCTTTTATTGTTTAACATCTTCACATTTCAACCATTCAATGAAATTATTCAATCTCAAAAGAGTATCCTTATATGAGATATATCTCATATTATGCATAATTTCATAATTTTCTCAAAGTTGCTAAGTCATTAACCATATGTAGGGTTTATTAACTACTACCTTCCATTGAGATAAATCGACAAAATAACAAAAATTAATCAAGATAAAATATTTACAATTCTGATAAAAGAATGTATCTTCCTACATTAATTAAATTGTGCAACAAACCATTATTCTTACGATCTACTCTTCACCTTCATTTTGGAATTGGTGTGTTACACATAGGTGTATGCCTTGTTCGTACCAAAATGTCTTTTATGGTGGATAAGAGCATTATGATTATGAGCTTAATGGACTACACATTGGTAGTGGTTTTCTCTCAACCAATCTAATGAAAACTCTTCCATCAGTAAGAACTCTAAATAATTGATAGATCTTTAGGACTCTTTTCTATCATAGTTTCTAAAACAAATAAGAAAAGTAGATGAGCAAAATGGTGTGTCCCACATGATTTATGGTTCTAAGATACCAATGATTAATAAGAAATTATGAAATACCATTTATTATAATTAAAGAGATCATCCATCAAAACGGTTATATAATTCTAACAAAACAAAATTATAAACATGCAAGTTACCATGTCTAAGATATAATCAATAAATCATCATGTTGGAATTAGAAACAATAAATGATAAACATGCATCATAAAAATTCTAGAAATCAAAATAGTAGAATTTGTAGGTAGATGACTTATCTAATTATAAAGATGGTTTGGTTAACACCTTTGTTTTGATCAATCTAGCACTCAGATATTTTATATGAAATAAAATGAAAAAAACGTTCACAAAATATTAAAGAATAGAGTATAGAAAAAACGTAATTCTGTCTTAAGATTGTAATTCTATATTTATATGATATGTGATTCTGTAAATAACAAGTATTTGAAAATAAAATGAATAGAACATCTTACTTAACTAGATGAATTAAAAAAGTCAAAATTGAAATTGATCAAGGCTAGTGTTTGACACTATGTCCTTAAGACAAAAATTTCCCCTCGTAGTGGTTCTTATGATCTTCTCGAACGTTTGTCTTCCAGGATACAATGATCCATTACACATAGAAGAAGCATTGCAATCTGTGTGCCTGACAATTCAAACTTGTGTTGTTCTCTCTCTCATTCAAAACCGCTATAGTTCCTCTATGATGCTTAATTTTGGACACTCTAAATGAAAGAGGGACGAACATATTTAGACTTATTCATGTCTGTTCGCAATAGACATATCGACACAACTTATGACTGTTGAACAGACATGAAGGCAAAATGATGCAATTGAGTAGCCATATTTATGTTTGTTCGGAATAGTCAAGGGAAAATATGTGTGATTTAATAGTCACATTTGTGATTGTTCAATTCAGAATAGTCATGAGGGTTAAAGGGTAAAACCGTTGCGAATAAATATGCCCCTAGAGGCTTAACCGATTCTGGGAGAAATAAAATAATAAAAAAATATTATTTTATATTTCTTATTGATCCAACCCAACCAAGTTCGATTTGGCATGTGCGTGTACGTGTAATGACCCACTTTGTACAAAATGGTAAAACTATAATTTTATCACTCTAAGGGTAAAATTGTCCTTTCACATGTTTAAATAGACCATAGAGTGGTTTAGGAACCCATTGGACCAAGTTAGAAGTGTAAAACCCAAGTTGGGCATCGAATCTATAAAGTTTGAAAATTATCCCAACTTTGCATTAGAGGTACCTTCATAGGCTCACTGACACACATCCTAAGATAATTGGGAGTCATGCCATACTTTTATGAAAAGATCTAGGAATCTATTTTTAGAAAAATAAACGATCTGCAATTATGAGTTTCCTAGAAGAAGTTATACTCATTTTTACCACAAGGTGTTTGTGCTGACAGGTCTGCGTATTTAAGAAAACTTCCTGTGCCCACTAACACCAATACCGAGTGAACTAAGGTATAAATCATACCTTGTTAGCAATTTCTTTGAGTCTAGTTTCCAATCCAACAAATGTAGATTGATCCTAAATTCTATAGAGAAAGTTATGGGTATTTTTGCGAGATAGGGTAAAAGTTGTAAAACTCTGTATTGCATCGATCCAACTTATTTGGATTGAACTAGGACCTCTCTGGTCTCAGAAAAATGCTTAAAAAGTGTCGCATCGATCCAAATGCTCAGAATGCTATTTTTTTTAGTGAAAAATGATTTTTCTTCATCTTGAGGGGTGTGGGATCCCCAACTCGACTAAAAACCTTATAAATAAGATAAAAAAACCTTAATGACCTCATTTACACAAAAAAAGGAAAGAGTTAGAGAGGTTTAGAGGATTTGGGAGTTAAGTATGGAGGTTCTTCCCCAAATTGGGTAAATTTCACTCTATACTTTAGAAATCCACTAATTTAACTCATTTTCTTCCTAGATTTCTATTATCTACCTAGTTAACACTCTTTCTACATCATTTTTACAGAGAATATAAGCAAAAGGAAGGAGGTTTTGGAGGGTTAGAGAGCTTAAACAAGCAAGAAGGCAAAAATTGTGAGTGTTCATACATAGTGTGCTACTCCTTTGTTCCTTCTACTATTTCTTCATGGTTATTCATCTATCTAGTTGGTATTTTGGCTTCTTCATTACTTAATTGTTAACCTATGAGGTTTTGGTGAGTTCACTTCAATTGATTGGTAAATCTATGAGATTAGGTGAGTTTGCATACATGATGTGCTATTCCCTTTGATTTCCTATCATTTTCTTCATGGTTATTTTTCAATATGATTGGTATTTTAGTTTATTCACCATTTGATTGTTAATCTATAAATTTTTCGTGGGTTCACATAATTTGATTTGAAGATCTATGAGATTTTAGTGAGTTTACATACTTTGTATTCTACTCCTTTGTTCTCTTATAGATTTCTTCATGATTATCCATTGTTTTGATTAGTATTTTGATTTCTATATCACTTGATGGTGAAGTCTTTTATGTTTTGTAAGATTTCATTACTTGATTTGCAAATCCATGAGATTATGTAAGTTTTCACACATGATATGCTAATCTCTTGAATTCTTGTAATTCTATTCATTGAAAATCTTTAGTTTGGAAGAGATTTTAATTTCTCTTCATTTTGGTTGCCTTGTGGTGGAAGTTTGGTAAGTTTCCTTCATCCAAATACTAAATCCATGGAGGATTAGTGCGTTTTCAAGTTGATTGCTCTACTCTTACTATTTTTCTACACTTTTCTCTATTTTTGGTTGCCATTTTAGGTTAAATGATAGATTTTCATTACTTCTTGCTAAATTTATGTGAGATTGATGATTCCAACTATTCTATGAAGTGATTTATTTTCATCATACCTTGGTAAGGAACTTGATTACATGAAATTCTGGATTCTATTTGTAAATAGTAAAATCTATTCCGATTTTTGTATGTATTAGTTAAGATTTAATTTTTCTACTTTGTTAGTATCATGAATTCATTGAAATCCTAAGCTTCTCTCTATGATTAAAGGTAAGAAGGTTAAATCCATATGAAAGTAAAAAAGGGGAAAATGATTTCTATTTCCTCATGATTGATGTTTGTCTTGATTTCCCCATAAATGAAATTCCTATCCATATCATCATTGCTAGGAGATAGTCGTTACTTATCTTAATTGACTCTGAGCTCTATTGTTTATGTTATCTTGTATGCTAGTTTCTCATTGATGCTATTATTATGCTTTTTACTTGATTATATCCACTTACACTTGATTTGATGAACTCTATATTAGTATCCTTACATCCACATGCATGACTTGTTTAAGATTTTTACACTACCGTTGGTTTTAGAAAGTTAAAAAAGGAATTTTTGAACATTTTGTCTTGGTGTGAGTATGAGCTACTACTTCCCATTTGGTTTTAGGTATGGTATTTACATGGTCTCACTTATAAGTTTTGTTACTTGGATTTCTCTTGCATTGTATCTTTATGAAATTACATATTACTCTATATATGCATTGATTTTAAAGTATTATTCTGATTCTGAGGATTTTGTTTTGGACCCAATCATCGGGTGACATTAATAGGTGAAGACGGCACCAGTTTTCCACCAACCCTTGATACCCTGAGAGATTTTTACGGGCTAACCCTTGATGCCTTGGGGGATTTTTGCAGGCTATATTGGTCTATTGACCCATTTTAATTTAGGTACCCAATCACCAGGTCACATTAATAGGTGAAGACGGGACTAGTTTCACACAACCATTGATGCCCTGAGGGATTTTTGTAGGCTAACCCTTGACGCCCTAGGGGATTTTTAAGGGCTATATTAGTCTATTGACCCATTTTAGTTTAGGTACCCAATCATCGGGTCACATTAATAAGTGAAGATGGCACTAGTTACCCTAAACCCTTGACACCCTGGGGGATTTTTATGGGCTATATTGATATTATGACATTATTTCTAGACCCAATCACCGGGTAGCATTAATAGATGAAGACAGCACTGGTTGCCCACCATTTATGTTCGAGATTTCAGTTTTGTCAAGGACCCTACATGGGTTATACGAGATTTTCGTTTTGTAGAAACCGTATATGGGTTACATGATTTCAGTTTTGTTAGAAGCTCTACGTGGGTTAATCCGTTGGATTTGTTAGGAGGTATTTTAACGAGATTTGGTTGAGGAACCCTACATAGGCTGAGTTGTTTTGATCAAAGGTGTGTTTTGGTGGAAACCCTCCATGGGTTACATGAGTTGAGAGTTATATAAGGCGTCTATAAGCATGCATCAGTTTTGATATATATTACCTAAGGCAGCTTATTTGAGAGGTGCTAAGGCCTATTTATTTATAAGTATTTTTTAAGAAGATATTTATATTATATGTTGCACTTTCTTTATGAGTTACACTTTGTTGATTTCAGTTATAGACTCTTGTTAATTTGGTTTATTACTTATGCACCCTTATTAGATTCTGATCATTGTTGTAGTTAGTTGACTCTTATATATTCATCTGTTCTAATTTGGTATCCTTCCGTACTCGTGACATATGATTTATTCCGTGGGACATTATGTATGTTCTCTCACCTGCTTTATAGCTTACCCATGTTTTTAACCCCCTTTTAGATGGCGCCCTATAGCACAGGATCCTTGGTAGATTCAATTCAGAGAGATGGTTCGTGGGGATGAGCGGACCATCCACATTACTTTCTTTTGTCTGTTTATTTTCAGCACTCATGTATGAGACAGTTTAGGCTTTGAGACATGATTTAATTTAGTTAATTAGTAGTTTTGCTTGAGGTGATGAGCATGATGTTGGCCTGTTTGGATGGCCTATTTGATAGTACTAGTTAAATGCTTATAGGTATGTTTAGTTTAATGGATGAGATTAGTAGTTATTTGTTATGGATATTAGGGGTTCTTGTTATATTCTCCTACGTAGTTTAAAATGTGTATGTTTATATTCCGCTTCACTTTATGGATGGATGTTATTATCTTATGATTATGTTTCCGCTGTGAATGTTTGGTAATTGAGGATAGTAATTGGATTAAAAAAAATAATCTATATATATATATATGCTACAAATCAATAAGTTAAGTAAGCAAGAAACCCCTTCCGCAAGGAAAGGGTAATGTCATACTCTGAGATCTGTGACGCCGCACACGTGTGCTTTCGCTTATATTACCTTGATTTTCATACACAGGTTTCAGGGTGTGACAAATACAGTCCTAAATAATGCTATTAATGACCCATGAGGGTTCACCCTAGTAGGATCCGAAAGGAGAGTAATGACTTCCGATGAGTCATCCCTTAATTAGCCTCAACTCATAAGTTGTAGATAAAGCCAGGCGAGCAGTCAGACACTCTGCAAAAAGAGCATTTAAAGCATTAGTGGCATACGTCTTGGCATGCAAAAAGGAACCATCACTATCACAAATCAATTCTCATGCTAGCTATATAGGAAGAAGCATAAAAGGGCCCATTAAAGTTTACTTTAATTTCATCACCATCCGGAGGTCTCCAACTAAGATGGTCAATTTTATCATCTGTCACTAAAAAATGGGAATGATCATCGTTAGATTCACCTAACATCCTGAAAGTAGTAGAAGAGGCATAAAAAAATTGAAACAAATCTTTTCAAAAATAGCCTTGTTCCTAGGTTCCCATATATTCCAAGAAAATATGGCATTAGTATTAAGAATATCAATAGGAGCATGGTTAGGAAAACTATTCATATCACACCAAAATTTAATCCATTCCTAGAAGTTAAAATTCTCATTTTCAGTTTTGAGAGACAGTGGAGATGCATATCAAACCAACGTTACTACTTCACACTTAACCAAGTAATGCATGTTAGAGTCTTTAACCTATTTACATAAAGGACAAAGATTTAAGATAGAGATATTCTTTTTCAATAAATATCATTTACAGGTAAGACCTCTTTACACGCACGCCAGACAAAATGTTTGACTTTAGGATGGACTTTTAGGCCCCAAATTTTATTCCAAGGGAAAGGATTTGAGGACTATTGAGGATGATTGGATTGATAATAAAAGAGAAAATATGTTGATTTAACAGTGGATAAACCTTCTTATCAAAATTCTAGAGCATCTCATCATTGAGAATAAAATGGGGTAGGGGAATACGGAGAATAAGATGTTCCTCCTTAGGAGAAATCAGATTTCTAACTTCATTGAGATTCCATTGCCTGACCTAAGAGTCAATTATTTTATGGACATTTTTGACATGAGGATGAACTTGGATAACAAAGGAGAGTTTAAAGTTGGGAGCATTTAGAATCCAATGATCATTCCAAATATTAATGTAATTTCCATTACCAACCTTCCATATGAGTCCTTTAGAGAGAAGCTCTTTGTCCCTTAAGATACTCTTCTAAGCTCAAGAATTGTCATTTTTGAATTTGGTGGACAAGAAGGAGTTTCTTGGGAAGTAGAGGGATTGGAGGAGTCTAGCCCATAAAGCATAAAGATTATGAAGGATTCTCCAAGGTTGTTTTGCAAGGAGGGCAAGGTTAAAAGTATGAAGGTCACAGAAACCAAGACCCCTATCCCTTTTACTCCTTTAGAGTTTATGGTTACGTATGGTAACACTCGTAGGATTTCAGCTTCCAATTCCTAATTCTTAATTCCACCAAGAATGCATTCTTTGGAATGATTCCAGAATCAGAAAAAACGTTTGGTAAAATTCACTGTGGAATGCATTCTCCTAAATTTTTGGAAGTAATTCATGTTTGGTAATCACTTGTACAAAATCAATTCTTTATGTTCATGTTCCTCCATCCAAAATAGTATCAAATGAGTTGGGATAGGGACAGTTCTAGTGTGTTGTCTTTAGATAATTAACCTTATCTAGTATACATACACATTCATCTAGACTAAAAAAAATTCAATGGGGCACCACTTAGATAAGCCATAACCCAAAATCCTACCTTCTGATGGCTCAAAACATCTAACAATTGTTTGTCATGAGACATCCAAAATTAATAGATAACAAGCATATAAAATAAACAGAGAAGATGAAGAAGGAGGAGGAGGAAGAGGAGAAGGAAAAAAACATAAAAAAGAAGAAATTGAAAGTGGGTACCAAAAAAAGAGCAACAATTTAGACAACAAAATAGAGAAGACGAAGAAGAAGAAGAAGAATGAGGAGGAAGAAGAAAAAAAGAGAGAGAAACGAAGAACCGAAAAAAGAAAATAGAGAATGAAGAAGAAGAAGAAGAACGAGGACGAGGAGGAGGAAGAAGAAGAACATGGAGGAGGAGGAGGAGGAGGGAAAAAATACAGAAAAGGAAAAAAAACATAGATCTGGACCCAAAAAAAAAAAAACATTGAAGACGAAGACAAAGGAGGAGGAGGAAGAAGATGAAGAAGAAGCATACCTTCGTTTGTCTGTCCGTTCGTACGTCGTAGGAAGCTCTTCCAAAAATTTTACGAGTGAGAGGGAAAAATGGGAACGAAAATAGTAAAAGTGACTTTTTTGAGCTCCCCAAAAGTCACTCCCAGCTATGTTTTGGGAGTAGAATTTGAGGAGAAAATCTGAACTTACCAAATAGTTTTTTGCTTCTTTTGGAATCTTGGGAGTTAAGAATATGAGAATCACCCTTTGGGAGAGTTACCAAATGTAGCTTATCCCACCCAACCCAATTAATATTTTTCTCATTCTACCTTCTTTCTGACCAAAATTTTCTCTTAATTAATTTAATGGAATCACATAATGATTTAAGAATAAGGAAGCAGGACATAGCATAGATAGGAACGGCAGCTATAACATATTTGGTACTTCTTTTTCAGCTTGGGATAGCATTTTGCCTTTCTAACCCTAAACTTAGTTTGGCTTTATCTTCAATATATGAGAACAGAGAGATTGTATCCCTACCTATAGAAGATGCCAAGATATGTATCCAACTCCTAAGCTTGATTAAATCTTAGATTTCCTTGAATGATCCTCTTAAAATGCTTGGGTGTTCTAGCTAAAGATAACTTTAGATTTGTCTTGATTAATGATTTGACTTGAAGCCTCACTAAAATTCTGAAGACACTCTTTTATTTGATCAACTTTCTTAGGATTAACTTTTGAAAAAATATAACAATCATTAGTGAAAAAAAGATAAGAGATGACAAGACTAAAGGGTTTAATTTTTATCCCATAGATTTTTTTATTCCTTTCCAATTCCACGAGAGAAGTAGAGAGTCCCTCTATACAAAGTAAGAAAAGGGAGAGATGGGTTACCCTGTCTAAGACCATGAGAAGGGATGGTTTGACTTTCAAGAGAACCATTGATGAGGATTTTGTATGAGACCAAGGCCATATATACATTATGTGGACCACGTAATCCAATTTGCATTAAACCCAACTTTCTGCATAATAGTAACAATCAAGGCCTATTTCACATAATCATAGGTCTTACTCATATCCAACTTGATTGTCATATGGTGCTTACGAGATTTATCTATTTTTAGGAAATGGGGCATCTTGTAGCAATTAATATGTTATCAAAAATCTCTCCATTTAACAAAGGCACTTTGACAAAGGAAAATAATATCCGAAAAGACAAATTTCAATAGGTTATTCCACACAATCATAGATCTTATTCATATCCAACTTGATTGTCATATGGTGCTTACAAGATTTATCTTTTTTTTAAGAAATAGAACATCTTGTAGCAATCAATATGTTATCAAAAATCTATCTCCCTTTAACAAAGGCATTTTGACGAGGGAAAATAATATTCGGAAAGACAAATTTCAATAGCCAATTCCACACGATCATAGGTCTTACTCATATCCAACTTGATTGTCATATGGTACTTACAAGATTTATCATTTTTTTTAGAAAATAGAGCATCTTGTAGCAATCAATATGTTATCAAAAATTTGTCTCCCTTTAACAAAGGCACTTTGACAAGGGAAAATAATATCTGGAAATACATATTTCAATATATTAGCCATAGTTTTGAACATAATTTTATAGAAATCATTACATAAGTTAATAGCCCTAAAATGAGAAATGGATTTAGGAGCCTTGATTTTAGGGACTAGGGTAACAAAAGTTTTGTTGATTGAAGCTATCGAGGTTGGTTGTCTTAAAAACTCCTTTACAACACTAGTCACATTCTCTACCACAATGTTTTATATTCTTGGAAAAAGCCAACTTAGAAGTCGTCAGGGCCAAGAGCCTTAAGTTTCCTTACAACCGCATACTAGATTTCCTCATCAGAGAACTCCGCCTCTAATAAAGATTTAGAATCATCTGAAAGAAGAAAAATTATTTTATTGGTAATATTGAAAATTTTATTTTCAGTGGGGATGTTAGAGTTAAAAATATTAGCGAAATAAAAGTGTAAAACCTTTCCTACCCCTAAACTCATTCCCCATGATCATTTTTATGGAAATGATTTTGTTTCTGGACCCTCTAGTGATAGTAGTCATATGAAAGAACTTTGTATTACTATCACCCCAGTTGAGCCAATTAATTATAGAATTTTGAGCCCAAAGAATTTTGTTTTTCCTTAGGCAATCATCAAGGTTTTTCTCTTCCCTTTTGATATTCTTAAGATTTTTATTGTAAGGGGGAAGCTTGTAAAGATTAACCAAATTAAAATTAGTCTTATCAATTTTCTTTAAAATGTTGTCAAAAACCTACTTGTTCCATTTATGAAGGATAAGGGGAAGGGAATCCAATTTGTTCTTCACTCTAGACATACTATTTAGGATATGTTGAGAAGGTCAAGACTTTTGAATCTGCTCTTTTACAGTTAGGATGTTGGGTCCATGCCCATTCAAATTTGAAGAGTCTCGAGAAGAACTTTTTTGTTGGGAGAGGTCTCCAAGGTCAGGCAGCTTTGGTTAGAACCTTGGATAATTTTTCCTATAACCACATTCGAGTATAAGGGTTGCCAATCATCATTCATCACAACTCTATCTAAACTACTCTAATATGCATATCCCTACTATGCTTATTAATTCAGATAAAGTGAGGACCATGATACTCAATTTCAACAAAACTACCAATTCAATAATCTTACGAGCATTTGTCAAACCTCTATTAAAGATTCTAATTCCACCCTTTATGTCTCTTATATCCTAAATACAATTTCAATCCCCAATACACATTAGCGGACTGGAAATAGTATTGATTTGGCTAATAAGAAATTCAAAAAAATTATTTTGTTTTCCTTAGTAGATTCACCAAACACAAAAATAGCCCTTCACAGCTTATTAGTGTCCCCATCCCTAATCCTAAAAATTATAAGTCTAGAATTCATCTCCGAAACCTTAACATCAATCTCCTCCTCCACATCAACACCAAACCCCCAGACAGGCCAATAGAATCAACAGGTTTCATGTTCCAGTCCTTATGAAACTTGAATTTCCTCCAAAAAACATTTTCACACTTAGTTTCAGTTAAAAGATAATCTGCAAGTTTTTTGACTTGATCATAACCCTCAGTGCTCTAACTGTTAGGGATTTCCTAATTCCCTGATAGTTCAAAGTAAAGATTCTCATGG
The DNA here is from genome assembly GCA_025762735.1 of Platanus orientalis. Classification (NCBI taxonomy): domain Eukaryota; kingdom Viridiplantae; phylum Streptophyta; class Magnoliopsida; order Proteales; family Platanaceae; genus Platanus; species Platanus orientalis. The sequence goes on along the minus strand of JAOXJP010148878.1, from coordinate 12,582 downwards.
ATAACCGAGGTGCGACTTTGGGACAAGCACCAGAACCCATACAAATGATTGGATTTTGTAAGGGATGTGCTTTGATAAAAACTTTCAAAGATAAACCTTCTAAACCAAGGAATCCTTCTTGTGAGATTCTAAGAAATAGGAAATTTGAAAGCCCCTAACCAATATAAACATTCCAAATTATCAAAATTATATAGACCTATCTATTTTTATATATATATAACAATTCTACATTTGAGAGTTAATTTAGGAAGAGAAACATGCATCTCATTTTGTAGTAATTAGATAGGAACCATAACTCAAACGGAAAGAAGAGAAGAGACTGGATTTTTTAGCATACCTGGTGGACAAAAAATTGAAACATGGTATAATAACAAGAGAGTGGGTGATTTCCTTTCTTTCTCATCAAAGCCCTTTGCAAAAGATTATTTAAGTGGAAAAATGTTTTGTAATAAAACAAGTTTGTGTAGGGGCAAGAAAAGTGTACCTTGAACTGGAAATGAAATTTACAGCATGAAGTAGATGATAAGGTTACCTTAGACGACTTAGCTCCTATATGGATCATTTGTTTTTTCTTTGCTTGGGATCGAAGGAGATGGACGATCGGATGCCTTTTCCATTTTCTTGGAACATCCCCATCACTTTCCATCTCCTGAGTCTGTGCCACACCTTCATCAACTCTGAGTTTGATCATCCTTAAATGGAATAATCTTCCAACCTGGATGAAGCAATGGTAATTTTGGCTTTTTTGTTTTCCTTGCATTCCTTCTTACCATTCTCAACAGGACCATGCTTTAATATCGTGGTCCTTGGATCAATCGGTTAATAAGGAACTTGGATGAGCCTTTGGATCAATTGGTTTGGGATATCGTCCAACTCCATATTCCATTCCTGGTTTGAGCCATGAGCCAGTCTAAACTAGGTCTATAGAGATTAAGTCCTTGTAGATTAAGGGTCCTCGATCTGGCCTAAAATCCTCTAAGCCACCCCCTTGTGTGACTTTCGAGGGCCACACAAGGGGGGGAATCAATTCAATTTTTGGAATTTTTGGGATGTCACTTCACCTCCAAAAAGTGAATTGGTTCCCCCCGTGTGGCCCTTGAGAGTCTCACAAGGGGGGTGGCTTAGAGGATTTCAGCCCCCTTGAGCTGCCATTCTTCTGACTGTTTGTCAGAAGGAGTTGACGTAACCCATGCTGGAAACGTCTGAGAGAGGCGATTTGGGGAATATTAGAGGATACGAGTCCCGTTAAGTGGGACTCATATCCTCTGTGCCATGGTACTTCCCAGACACAAAATGGGGTGGGGCCCTGCAAAACCCACCCCACTTTGTGTCTGGGGCATACCATAGCGCAGAGGATACAGCTCCCCGATAAGTGGGGGCAGTCTCTTTGCAGACTCCATTCACTCACCACATCAGCCAAACCCGCATGAGATGCATGTTTCTCTAGAGAAACATAAGCATCTCATCACGAGAGCTAACTCAGGACAGCACCTCCAAGAGGAGAGCATCAACGGCAGCACCACTATGGTTGCAGAGGCGGGGCCCCTACAGGGTTGCAGAGACGGGCCCCTCCTCCCAGTTGTTGAGAAGATTATCAATAGCCTTTTTCTTCTTCGTCTTATTTTATGCTGCTTAATAGTTGCTAAGATTATGTTGACATATCATTTTTAATGTAATGTTGTTAATTGATTAATCTCCAAGGCAGCATTTGAAATCCTTGCGAATTATTTCATTTTGGTTTTAAAAGGATTCCAGTGTATTATGATCATTCAAATGGAGTCATCATTGGAATATTAATCAAAAATAGGAATGAAGATTTCTTAGGTTTCAAGAAATGAACTCTTACTGTAATAAACACTCTGTATTAATAAAATATGGATATTTCCTTGTGAGCTTCAGAGTCTGAGCAAAACGTCCATATTAACTACCTATTAACCAAGTTAAGTCCTCTGATTGATTTATGAAGTTCTTTGGTGTTTCATGGATTGTATAGCGCAGCTATCCAAGTTATTGCCTACTTTCGGTTCACTCTTTAAGTGAAATCATCTTACCCACACTGGTTTTATGTCATCCACATGGTTTATAAGCTAAGACCCTTCTGCCATATGACCTTAAAAGCAACTTCGAAGTTCAGGTCTCTTACAATGAGAAAATTGATTTTCTCTGGAATTGACCAAGGTCTTCTCTCCATTGTGAAATCCTTAAGTACAATTAAACAGGCTCTGGTGCTACAGCTCAAAATATCTATAGCTCACATCAAAGAGAAAAAGAAAATGTATACCTTGAAGAAGGCAGATAAACTGGCGTGGGAGAAATTATAGTTTTTGAAATTAGGGAGGAATTGCTAAAACTCAAGTGTTAATAGAGAAAGAAAAACACTCTTTTAATCCTTATTTCTCCCTTTCTTGCCTACGTTGGATCTATCATCTCCTCTTTCAATACTTTCAAATTTGAAACATAAGAGTCTTAAGACTTGAGCTCCACTCATCATATGTGGACATATATATAACAAAAGAAACAACAGGAAGACTTATCAGACATGGAAGTAATGCCAGCAACTCTTATGATATTTATTTGGAATTAAAATATTTACAACACAAAGAATAAATATTGACAATTCCCGGGAAAAAAAATCAGAATGTTCTCTTCCGAACGAGACTTACTACTCATTGCACAAATCCCCCTGCTAACAATTTTGATTCAGGAAAGGAAAAATATTGACTAAAATATATTTAAATTGAATTGCTGTCCCTACTGCTAGTGGCAGCTTTGGAACGGTGACGTCTTGAACCAGATCTTCTTTCTCTCCCACGCTTTGTGGGAAACTTCCTCACTGGAGTCTTTGTAATCCTATCAGAAAAAATCTCAGGCATTGATTTTCCTGGCGGTTCATTAGCCAAAGCTGTTGAAGGATGAATAACTACACCAGACGGAGGTTCCATGTGCTCTAACAAATCTCTATGGTATGCCTGACATGAAGCAAATCATAGATTGACAACATAAACAGATATAACAACAGATAAAGAGAAAAAGCGTAGGGAAAAGGCTGCATGCCAATCAAAAAATATAAAACCCACAGGAATCATTCTTCACCAATGTATATTTGCTTCATTTATTAAACGAATATAATTAAGGAGAAAAATTTTCTTTGAGGTAGCAGGACCATAAGACACCAGATTTTCAAAGGCGGAGTTGATCACTTTCTTTGGTGAATGTCCCACATAAAACTTCCATTAGAAAGTAAAAGCAATAATCAAGCAGTAAAACATTGACAAACCCAAAAATGTTTGAATGGCATTCTTGTAACCAAGGATTTTGAGGTAGACAATTGGTATAGTTAGTGGGGTGGCAGGTAATGAAAGGGTTGGTTTTCTTGGAAGGGTTTGTTCTTCTGTTTTATTTTTGGTTCAATCTCCCAGTAAACTTGCTTCCGTTTCTTTCTTTCTCTTAATAAAATCTCTTGCATTGTTTAAACAAAAAAAAAAAAAACACCTAAAAGAACAACCATCATCACATACCAAATTTTCAGTGTTTCAAGATATTAAACATTCTACTGGGCCACATTAAAATAAATTTCAGTTATGGTCATAAAATAAAAAATTACCTGAACCACAAAGTTGCGTCTTTCACAGTCCATAAACATGTTGATACTCCAATTTACTTTTGACATTATCTTGTCCCTTACAGTTGAAAAGCTGATCTGGTCCCTGGACGTAAAACGATCAACTTCATTGAACCAGAGACAAGTAAAGAGGTTGGTAATCGGAATGTGCTCCCTTATAATCACACATCCTTCAGGAACATCTGCCAAAACCCAGACATAAAGCATAGAACTCAAATTTGAGATGAAGAAACAGGGAGGATCCAAAACAGAACAGCAAATAGTGTGCACCTACCACTGGTGATTGGAAGCTTAGCAACTGAATAAGGGGTCAAACCCTCCCTCTTATAAAACTCAATCTGGTAATCAATGGAGGCATTGTCATACTTCCCAGCAGCTTTGTTAGCCTCAGCTTCCTCAAACACGTCAAATCGTCTGTAATGCCTGGAGATTGCAAAACTGGCATTCATCCGCCACAAGAATCTAAAACAAATGGAACACATTAGGTCCCAGAACAAGGCTGGCAAAACCAAGCAGACAGAAACTTACATAGAGTTTGATAATTCCAAGTCATGAGTGCATGACACCTAACATGTGCATTAACATTATGTAGCACGCCAGATTAAAATTTCCAAACCCCTATATTTGGAAGTTTAGGTTTCAAATTGATGAGAATGTTGTTGATAGAAGACGGAGTAAAGATCCCTCTAGAATTTTCTCAATCAAATCCTGTTACGATCTTTTCAAAGGCCAAGGTGACTTGAAGGTGAAAATTTTCCTTAGAAAGGTATTTGGACCTCCCCAATCCTGTCAAAGGAGCAGTTCTTTTTTTTTGGATAAATCAAAGGAGCAGTTCTTTCTCTGAGCCGCTATCAGATCAAGCATCCTCATGGTGGATAATCAGCAAAGGAGAGACCTCATCCTTGCAAATGTGAGCATTTTATACCTTAAGGAGAATATGGTGGCTTATCTATGCTGCACTGTTATTTTGACTTTGAAGTATCCTATGATGGAGAACCTTGGTGTCTCATGGGTGATGCCTATAAACCTAAAGTCCTTGCTTTCTAAATGGAGGATACTGGGTTTGAATTGTAAAGGTAAGGATCTTTAGAGATCAATCCTTAGAAAGGTGTGTGGCCCTCCCCAGTCCATGGTACTGACCCCGTATCCCTTCTAATTTTCTTTCTTGATTGGGTGAAGAATTAATTAAGCACCAAAAAGCTAATGTACTATGCCAACATATAATGTAATCAACTCGACAAAGTGTTAACCTCACTCTACTTGAGGTCAGCTACATGAATCCTGCCCAAACAGTCAACTCTAAGGAAATATCTTTTGGTCAATCATATAATTCATCAGGTCTTTTCTCAATACCTCGACCACATCCTTTTTGGCCTTCCCCTTATGTCCTTTAAAACATCCAACCTGAGCCATATGCACATGGCCAAAGCATCTTCGTTGACTTTTTCCTCATAATGGTACCCCTGAATTCTCCTAAACGCATTCATTTCTAAATCTAGGCTTTCTAGCTTGTCATTCATCAATCTCAAGTCTCAACATTTTTATTTTTATTTTTTGAAAAAGGTAATGTAATATAATAGCCAAACAAAAACTTGAAAGGTACAACGCTAGCTAAAATAGAAATAGGGCCCCAAGGCTACATAACATGGAAAATCAAACGATCCTAATTAAATATCCAAGACTCAAAAGGAGGGCTGGTTCTATTGGCAGAGTCATAAAGCCAAGCATGGAGCCTTGATAAAGTATCATCCAAGACCTTTCGAAGCTGACCCTGAGTTCCCTCAAAAAGGCTTCTATTATTTTCCTCTCATACCAACCAGTAGAAAGCCGCCGGAATTAAACACTATAACTGCCTTCCAATCAAACTCCAGTCACTGCACCTTTGGGATGGCCAATACTGGATCAAGCCATTAATGGACTCCGGATGGGCCCACACCACTCCAAATTGAGCAAGGAAGTAATTCCATAAAGGACTCACCCATGGACAATGAAAAAAAAGGTGGCCAGAAGATTCCCCAGCTGAAATGCACAAACAACACCAATTTGTAATTGCCATCCCACGGTGAATAAGATTGTCAATAGTTGGAGCCCGATTCCACCAAAACCTCCACATAAAAAATGAAACTTTTAATTGAATTTGAGGGTTCCAACCACAAATCTCCGGCGAGCACTCTGGGTTTTGAAGGCACAAAGCATCATACATTGACGTAACTAAGAACCCTCTATCCGCATCACAGACCCAAATCATCTCATCTTCCAACTCTTGGTCTCCCACTGGATACTTTTCGAGAATATCCATCAAATGCTCCATTTCCTCAATCTCCTAATCATTCAAATTCCTTCTAGGCTTGAGATCCCAAGAGCAAAAAACTCTGGAACGAATCAATGGTCCTGCACCGACCCATTCTTAGAAGAGGCTAAACTAAAGCAAGAGGGAAATAGGGTCTGCTCGACGTGTTGTGTTTTGATTGCACAACATTCTATTCCATTATTGGCTCAATATCATATAGCCACCAGTCAAAATGGAAAATTTGCTTCCAATTATAATTTGAGCATTGGGGAGGCAGTTGGGACTGCCTAGAAACTTAAATGATTGGGAGGTGGAGAAGTTGGTGAATCTCCTTAACCGAATCCTAGAGAAAGGGACAGTAGAGTTTGGAGTTGGATGGACTACAGGGAAAACAAGAAAATTCTTGGACGAGTCTTTTAGCTCACCCATGAATAGCTTGTTTGATTCTCTGTTTTCATAGAAGAGGGTGTGGTGTAAAGGAGTTCCTTCTAAATTGGCTTTTTTCATATAGAACTCTAATCTGGACAAAATTCTCATTATGGATCATCTTAAAAGGAAAGGGTTGAATTGGGCAAACAGATGTACCATATGATTGTCAGAAGAAGAATTAGTGGACTATAGATTGTTGCTTTACAAGGCTCTTGTGGAATTCCTTATTAGTCCAGATGGGTACAGAGTGGATTGTCCCACACAGATTTAAATCATTGCTTTCCGGTTGGCGCCTAGCTGGTTGAAGATAATCCCAAAGTGGTTTGGGATTATCTTTCGGGGGCTCTCTGCTAGAATGTAGGGAAGGAGAGAAATAGGAGGATTTTCAAAATTTATTTGGTAATATTGCAGATGTTTGAGTCAACACATATAATTCTATCTTTGACAGAGGCTCGATTGGGAAGGACTTTGATATATATTAGTGGTTTATGGAGTGATCTAGGAAGACCCTTATCTCATCAAGATAGAAGTATAGGGCTGGGAGTGGGGCTTTGCTCTTTTCCTTGTATTTCTCTTCATCTTTGTTGTTTGGTTCACTTTCCTTGTGAACTCATTTGTTTCTTTTCCTCTCTCAACGGTAATCTTCTATATTTCTCAATCTTAAAAATCACTGCAGTTTGATAAAAACCATATTTTTGGGTGGATGTTAATCTAAACAATTTGTGGGCTGTGGCAAATCCAAGACAAAAGCCACATGAGAATAATATCATGTAAAGCAGCAACGGATTGATGATATATATGACTACGCTATTATCCAACATCGACGAGGTGGCAACAGGGCAGGCTAGCTTGGGCTGACCCTTGTCATCCTGAAAACAGGACAAGATAGGACAGGGTCAACCTGGCATGGTGTTGCTAACATAGTTCTAGATATCGCCAAAATTGCACAAAATTTCATTTTATTTCAGTTTTGGACTAGCGGGTCAAAATTTTGCAATATTTTGGACTATTTCAGGATCTTGGGTTTCAGATTGGTGCGAAGAACCAAAAGAAATTTTCAACATTACCAAGAGTGTTGGGACACCATCAAAAAGGACTTAATGGACGTGTTTGCTGAATTTTTTGAAAAATGAATAATATGCAAAGGGGTCAATGCAACTTTCTTGGTTCTACTTCCTAAGAAGACTGAAGCAAAGAAATTGGCAAACTATAGGCCCATAAGTTTGGTTGGTAGCTTGTATAAAGTTATTGCCAAGGTGCTATCACTAAGGCTGAAGGGGGTTATTGAAAAGGTAGTCCTTAACTCTCAGAGTGTTTTTGTGAAAGGTAGACAAATCCTGGACTGCACTTTCATTGCTAACGAATGTGTGGATGGAAGGAAGAAATCTAAGCTACCTGGCGTTGTATGCAAGATTGATTTCGAAAAAGCTTATGACAAAGTTGATTGGGACTTCTTAAAATGGGTGTTGGAGCAAAAAGGATTTGGTAAAAGATGGATAAGTTGGATCTCAGGTTGCCTTGATCATCCTCATCTTTTCATTCTGCTAAATGGAACATCAAAAGAATTCTTCCCATCATCTAGGGGTCTAAGACAAGGGGATCCTTTATCCCCTCTACTATTCACACTTGTGGCAGATGGCCTTAATGAATTAATGGCTCGAGCTAAAGCTAGGGGGATAATTGAAGGCTATATTATTGGCAATGAGGGATTTTCAGTAAATCATTTATAATTTGCAGATGACACTATGTGCTTCCTTAAAGTGGATGACTCCCAAGTCTGGATGTTGAAAAACATACTTCAAATCTTTGAATAATCTCGGGCCTCACAATCAATATGGCAAAGACATCAATAGTGGGCGTTGAAGTGCAAGGGGATGTTCTATCTCAATATGCATAGATTCTTGGGTGCAAAATTGCAAAATGGCCATTGAAATATTTAGGGGTACCTTTAGGAGATTCTCCACAAACTTTGAATTTTTGGGATCCCGTAATTGAAAGGATACAGAATAAACTTGATGGTTGGAAAAGAGAGTACATCTCCTTGGGTGGAAAGATCACATTAATTAAAGTTACGCTCTCTAATCTTCCGGTATATTATATGTCTTTATTTAAAATGCCGGCAAAAATAACTCTTCGGGTGGACAAGCTCCAACGTGATTTCCTTTGGGAAGGGGGTTTAGTCAAGAAGGACCATTTAGTGGGGTGGAAGGAAGTATGTCATTCGAAGTCAAATGGTGGTTTGGGTATTGGTAGAATCAAAGAAAGGAACATGGCTCTGATGGGGAAGTGGCTCTGGCGATTCTCTACAGAAAGGGAATCTTTATGGCACTCCACAATATCTCAAAAATATGGTCTACACTCAAATGGGTGGGATTGTTCCCATCACCCCTCTTCATCTTGGTCCTCTATTCTTCCCCTTCACTAGGTTTGCTCTTGGAGATGATCGATCCATTAAATTCTGGAAAGATTTATGGTGGGGGGAGACCACTCTGGCCTCATTGTTTCATAGATTGTTTCTCATTTCCTCTCAAAAGGAGGCCATGGTTGCTGAAATAATCTCTAATTCAGAGCATGGTCCATCATGGAACCTCCTCTTCTCCAAAGGTTTGTATGATTGGGAGGCTCAATTGGTTACCACTTTGCTAAATTCCTTTAGCGACATCTTTCTATCTAGGAATAGTGCAGATAAAAGGGTTTGGACCCTTGAGTCATCTGGAAATTTCTCTTCTAAATCCTTTTTCATTGCACTTCTCCCCTCATCCCACTCTTCTTTCCCCCACCAGATGATTTGGAAACCTTACGCTCCACCTAGAGTAAAAACCTTCTCATGGACTACAGTATCAGGTCGGATCAACACCATGGATATGCTACAAAGAAGAAGGTCATTTATGCATTTATCTCCTCATTCGTGCTCCCTTTGTCATGAGGACGGGGAATCGGCTCATCATATTTTCCTTCACTGCTCTTTCATGTTTAAGATTTGGTCCTATTTTTTATCAAGAATGGGTCTAAGTTGGGTCATGCCGGAAAAAGTAACCCAATTGTTCTCTTCATGGCATTGGTATGGCGTAAACTTAAAGAGCAAATGTTTGGAGAATGCTTGGTTCATGCCATTGTGTGGGGCATTTGGAAGGAAAAAAACAATCGTATCTTTCAAAACTCTTCGAAGAACACCGAAGAGGTAATTGAAGCAATCATTAGGGAAGTGGGGAGCTAGCTTTATGTTATCGCGGAGTTCAAAAGCCTTTTCTTATCGGATTTCATTAGAGATTAGGTGTCTTCTATCTCATATTCTCCTCCATCCCAAATTCGAAAAGATGTCTCTTGGAAACCTCCGCCCCAAGGTGTTTTGAAAATTAACTTTGATAGAGCTTCCAAAGGTAACCCTGGTCCAGTTGGGTATGGGTGTGCGGTTCGCAATCATGATGGCATCCTACATAAAGTATTAAGTGGCCCCCTGGGGATTTGTGACTCTACAATAGCGAAAACTCAAAGCTTGTTGAAGGGGCTCAAGGAGTTAAAGAAGAGGGGTATATCAGGTTGCATCATTGAGGGTGACTCAGAGGTTGTTATTGGTTGGGGCCAGGGCAAGGATTGCAATTCTTGGCACTTGTGGAGTCTGGTTTATGAAATAATTGACATTTCCTCAGAGTTGGACTGCTCTTTCGTCGTGTTCCTAGGGAACAAAATGCTCTAGCAGACTCTCTTGCTAGTTGGGGTGTGGCTCAATTCATGCACTACAATGGCTGTTGTATGCCTTTTTAATTAATTGGGACTCTGTTGTTGTATCATCATGTTATCTTTCTTTTTTCAATAAAATCTTCATTTATCAGAAAAAAAAATAACCAGCAAGACCCTGCCACCCCTACTGAATATTAAGTCAGATGATTTGCTAACTGGACTTAGCAAGAGTGCTACAATCTGGCATGATTGATGACATGCCAAACTCATGGAAGGATCCATGGAGGCAAAAAAAAAAATACACCTGCACCAAATGTAACCCTCAGAATAAGGATTCATTACAAGGTCAAGCTTTTCATAATCTACATAGAAACCAGGAATTCAGGAAATATCACATGGTCAAAACTTTAAAATGCTTTCTTTAAACTCATCTTTATTAAACTTCTACACAACAAATTCCTAGAAAGAACAGCGGAAATGAAAAACTATTCATCTACCTCTCAAGAATTTGATACGGATCCACAACTAGCTCAAGCTTTCCATCAATCCATATAGAAAACCTAGCATTAGGGAAAATCCTATGCAGTAGAAGCTTTGGGACCTGTAACAGGTAGAATTATGTGTCAAGACCATTTAATACAATGATTAATGCTTTAATAAGTCGTTTTCAACAATAGTCCCAATGAAAGCAAACTGTGAAACAAATTGAGGTCATAAGAATACTAAAACTGTTAATGTTTCATTTTATAGAACTAAGCACAAACCACTTACATAATAAATGCTATCCATTTTGCCGAACAGTAGTGATTCAAAATGACCAATAATGTCAATTGACTATGAATATTTTCAGTTTTTTCTTTTCTTTTCTTTTTAAATAAAAAAAAGGTATTTAAGTGCCATAAAGCTTAAATCCATCTCACTGAACTTTGTCCCCCCCCCCTCCCCAAATAAAATAAATAACTAAAAAATAGAATGATAAACGGTTCAAAAATGAAGTCCTAAAACCATGAAGCCCACTGCTTTTTTCTCAAGTCCAAAGGACTTGAGCTTAAGAAATGGAACAAAAGTGCATTCGGTTTTTCAAAGGTGATAAAAAAAACAAATCCAAAATGTTTTGGCATTCTTGAACAATCAGATCATGGTTTCCTGCTTCTCTTCCACAGAACTTGGGTCACACTCCAGAAATAAACAGGAATGATGCAGGATGATACAACTCTGATACCAATCTGATGTAAGGCAGCCTATGGGCAGTATTATCCTGCTAACATGGGCCCAAAATTATGTAGCAGAAGCAAGGACAACAATAGGGTAACCCAGGACAGATAATATAAACACCCAAAAGAACTTGACTTTAGAAGAGAACAAAAATAGGATAAGAAATAAGGATGTTAAAAGGGGTTAGATTTGAGAAAGAAGGGAAGAAAAAAGGAGAAAAGAAGCTATTTAGGGTTTCTGGAAAACCTTGGCAGATTGGTGAAATTATCTAAATAGCCCTACAGAGTATCAGAACTATATAAAAATTTACAGGTGATTAGATAGGTCTAAAAGTGATCTCCATGCAAAGTTTCAAGTGATTCTGATCACTAAAAGTAAATAAAGAACAGTGCTGCAGTATACTTACAACAGAATAACCTAAAACAAAAAATAACCTAGAACAGGGTAAGTTTCTGGATCAGAAACTTGGCAGAAAAGGAGTAGAATTAAAAGGAGTTGGAGGGGTTAGAAAGGGAACAGGTAGGGGAGAAAAACCCTAAACAGAAAGAAGAAGGGTCTTTTTAGGGTGGGAGATAATACTAAGGATAGGAACCCTGGAAAATCTGTTATAGAAGAGAAGTATGCTCCAGAATAAAATCATGTAAACAGAAATTTAACAGGAGAATTTAAATGGAATTTCCAGAATTAAGTGAAGATTAGAATTAAGAAAAGAACCAGATGAAATAAAGAACAGTTTACCTCTGTTTAGAATGTACGATTTAGACAAATATGTGGTCTGGATAACCCAATCGTAAATGATGATGAGCTACAGAGTTTCTATGATTCCAGCACTTGAAATCTTCTAGTCGGGAGAATATTACAGTAGGGAAGAAGATGGAAGTAGGAGGAAAGGAGGAAGAAGAAAAGAGAAGGCGCAAGAAGGAACGAAGAACAAGAACAAGAACAAGAAATATAGAAGAGAAGAAGAAGATAGAAAAAAGATACAGATAACCCTAGGGAAGACACACGGCTCCAAGGAAGGGGAAAAGGGAACAAACCCAATATTCAAATTCAATTAATCATGTCTAATATATTCATGTCATGTAAGAGCCTTTAAATAGACTTACAACTCAAAAAAATAAGAAAGCACACAATTTAGAAACTCCTAAATAACTAAATTACTTGCTAACCAAGACTTTCCTAAAACTAAAATAACAACAACTAGAACTTCTTAGGGGAATTGATAACCAAGATATACCCCCGAGTGACATTTTCGTTATCTTGGTTCAATTATGCACAAAGAGGGAGATATTGTAAATGATGTTGCTCATAGAATTAGAGCGGGATGGTTGAAGTGGAGAGGTGC
>JAOXJP010148867.1:0-13163 GCA_025762735.1 Platanus orientalis | reverse complement strand
TATAGTTATTTTAGTCCAGAGTGTGTAATCATGCTCAACATAGATTGAAATTTTCATAACAGTTTACATCGAAATTTTCTTAATATTTCGAAGCATTCTAGTGAAATTTCCATTAATCCTCATCACGAATAATCCATCAAAATTGAAATTTTGAACCTTAGATGGGTCTAGAGTTCAAACTTACATCTCAACATTATTATTATTTTTAAAATTCATGGGCCAGCCCGAGGCCCGGTCAATTAATGAGAGCCGGACCCAAACTTCGGCCCAAGCCCACTCCTACGGGCCCAAGCCCTGGCTTAAGCTCGATATATAATTATAGGGCTGGGTGGGCCTGGGCCTACCATGGCCTGGCCCGAGCCTGGTCCCCAAGCCCGGTCCATGCCCACCCCTACTCTTTCCCACTTGTTCAATTCTTCCTTTCCTTCTCTCTCAATTTCCAAGATGGTTTTACTTTTTTATTTTTATTTTTATTTTTTCCATTTTCCTTAGGTTTAACTTGTAATAGACAAAGCCTTAAAGCATATATAGTTTGTCGACACCCCGAGTTAATTGTACTATTTAAGCCTCACAAATCAAGTCAAATTACACTTGACTCACTGAATCAAGTTGTTAACTCGGTAGACTCATTTGATTTGGACTTAATCATGTGACTCAATTGACTCTTATAAACCTTAAAATGACCCAAAGCCAAGTTATGTAACAAAATAAGAAACTTTAATAAATATGTACTTATGTTTCCAACAAATGAACTCTTAAAAACATTCAAAACCCTAGGAGAAAGAAAGAGTAAAGAACTTAAAATAATAAAAGCTAAAGTGGTATGAAGATTAAACTATAAACTTTAACTTTTAACCATATAAACCTAAACAGAGATTGATTTGTATTTTGTTTTTTGTGCTTATGTTAAAAGGATGGATTTTGATTTTTCAATATATTAATAATCATTATAATTCTTTAACTTTAGTTTATATGTTAGAGTCTAGAATTAGTTATGTCTAGATTAGTATGGTATTTGACTATTAGTAGTTTGTATAATTTATTTTTGGATTTTGAAGTTATGAAACTACAAAATACTTATATTTATCAAGAAAATTGACAATACTTGACCCCAAATATTATCTGTAATTTGTAATATTTATTATATTTTAAAAAAAAATAAAAAATAAAAAATGTGCCCCTAAGCTGACTCCGATGATTCCTGGGTCAAGTTTACTCGTTAGCTATCTGAGTTGATGAACCTCACCTTAAAGTCTTCTCATTTAGTTATTCTTTTTTCTTTCTTTTCTTTTTCTTTTTGGGTAATGAATCAAGGCTTTTTTTCATTCAATATGAAATTTCCTCTTATTGAAACAAGTGTGCTAGTAGGTTTTAGTGCCTTACCCACTTGTTCATTATAATGATAATAATAACAATAATTAATATTAACATTGAATGAAATTCCACTATAAATTATAGGCACTGTCATCCATCTTTCACTCACAGGTTCATTTAGCACTTCAACCATCTTCATCTTCTTCTTCTTCTTCTTCTTCTTCTTCTTCTTCTTGAGCAAAAAAGATGGTTAAAAGTAGTCCTTATTCTTTTCTTAATTCTTCTCAGTTTGCCCGCGGAGATGACAGCTAATACTGCTACCACTACCACTGAAATGTAATTTTTTTTTTCTTTTTTGGTATCAATTTTTAGAAAATGTTTACTCTTGCTAGTGAAATTGAAAAAAAATAATCATTATTATTATTATTCTTTATTTTATGATCCTCGTGTATTGTTTATGCAGTCGGCTAGGACGCAGGTCGTTGTGACTGGCCGATCCTCGATTTATGGATGACGGGAAGTTCTTTAACGGGGGGGAGGCAAAGGAGGGAACCCGTGACATCTAATCCATGACCCAACAATGCAGCACCACCTTTATTCTACTACTTAAGACAAATTCTTCTCCTTTGTTTAGTCTTAATAAAGGACTTGTAATCCACAGGTATTAATATAAAAATATAATAAAGGTGTGGGTTAAGTCTAGGTGTGCACTGCCTACTCTTATTATTGTTGCTTGTATACATATATTGGCGTGCTTCACTTAGAATTCAGTTTGTTTACAACCAGTAGTATGTAAGTAAAAAAAAATAATAATAATATTACTGTTGTTTGTCATTCTACATGAAGTTCTTGCTGCTCTTAAGCGTGAAGCCCAGATCCAATATTGGGAAAAGAAATATTTATATTTGTAATTTGACCAAATCATCATGAGCAACCAGCGAACTAAAGAAATTTCTATCAATTCTATCAGCAAAGTAAGATGGAATTTTTATCAACTGAGGGATCCTTCATGTGAGGAGTTTGGATCTGCTGGGTCTAGTTACCTATCCTAATCTGGCACCTAAGAGGCCCCTCATTGATAGGATTACCCTTATCTAAGGTCGTTTTTATATATTTAAATAAAAATTTTATTAAGAAAATTATAAGCCTAAATAAAGATCCAAGTCTTAATTAAAATCAAAGGGTGTAGTTACCTATCCTAATCTGGCTACTTCACAAATTCCTTAATTGGGGGAATTGCACATTAGGAGGGCTGCCTAAGCCCAACATGGGTAATATGCCAACAGATGAAATACTCAAAAGAGATTTTTTTATCTGAATCACCCAATTAAGTACATTATTACATGTACAGAAAGTAATCATCTACATGTGAAGCATGAGCTTCCCTCTCAAGCTGAATGATCAAGAAATGCTGGACCCCACTTCTGTTCCTAGATTATCCTTCCACAATCTGGAACTGGTTAAGTAAACCCATTTCTCAGTCCTAAAAATTGAAGCATAGCAAAAAGGAGGTAAGAGATCATTATGTTTATCTTTCAACAAGTCCCATATGTGCTTAAGCAAAAGAAGAAAAAAAAAAGAGCAAGTCCCATAATTGGTGCTCTCTACAATGGCATAGGCTATTTCCACTGTCGTCAATTCATTTGGATTATCTGATCATCAATAATTATGTGGCTCCTACAATCACTGTTTGTTCTATCTTCAGTTCGACGACCCTTTCTATTGTTCATTTCTGAGTACATTTCTTCAATCATTGGTTTCCAGAGACGAACACGTGCATTTATAAACCAGTTGGATACCTGATTATATATACACACAGAATTGAGGTGAAGAAAGACTCATCAAGCCACATACAGTAAACAGTGTAGGAAATGCAGCTTTTTACACTAATGTTGTGAGAAGGCAAAAGATGAATGACAAACTAATAGCTCAAACAATCGAAAAAAAAACCTGGCTTCTTGTCAATCCACTTTTTATTGCAAGTAAATGCTTCTCTGTGTCTTTTGGATACCTGGAAATCCAAAATATTTGTGATTAAAAGAATCTCAGGCCCACCCGAATCAGAGGTAACTTGTCATTGATATTAGTAAATCTATGGCCGAGTGTTAGCCAACAGGAAGTACAGTCTATAATGGAACATGAGCATATGACCTGCATGAAGCAGGCTGGAGTCAAAAACGTTTATGGGTCCCAGCAAGGAGATCTCATTGGTCCAGAAGATGATGTCCAGATATGACTGAAACCATACATCATAAACTTTCATTCAAACTGTCTTCTGATATTTCCTGACAATTCAAAGACTGTATGGTTCCAATCATACAGTTAGGTCGTTTCCAATGAAGGAAACCTCATAGCTCTTAGCTAGGACCCATCAAAAGGACCTACGGTCAGCATCTGCAAGCATATATTATCATATTTCTATTGGTGTAGACTTGTAACCATTCAAGGCAACTTACGGGTGGAGAAAGTTTTGATACATCCATGCCCGTAAAACAGAGACAGATCTTTCCGGCAAGCCTCTTTGTGGTCTCCATGGTTGATGATCTTTTCCCCGTAGCTGCTGAAGAGCCCATTGTTTTTGAATGGAAGAAGACTGGAATGATTTCCCCTCTCTCATACATCCATTGCTGAGGCATTCTCCAATTTCTAGGATTTGCTTGGTGATTCTCTCCCTTAAGTTGTTATATAGAAGAGAGATTGTTTGAAGAACAAAACGAGCATGTATCTGAGGATCCAGCTCAGTTGCAGCATGAAATGCAGATATTACTGTATGGATCTCATCCAAACATCGGTTGTACCTGTTGTTAACCTGAATTCCAAAAATAAATTCATGATGCAGTTAAAGTAACAAAGTACCAATAACTCTACATGATAAACAGCGAAACCATCTACAATCATAATTCGAAAGCCTGAGGGTCCACTTTTGGACTGGGACAAGTCAGATTGATCAAATCACTGACCCGGTATTGGTTACATCTAACAGGGCAAACCCTGGTTTTGTTCAAAACCAAAAGGCCCAGGCTGACTTTGCAGTAGTCAGCTGAGCTGACCAGGATGACTTATTAGAGTCAAGCTCTAATACCTTTTCCAGAGGTATTTCTTGTACAGCAAAAAAAGGAACAATTACATATAATCTGGTCTTTTGAGTTGCCTTGTCAACATGTTTTGAGTCCCAAGTTGGAGGAAGCCAGTGACCGAGTTCCTTGTCTGGGTCCTTTGTTGTGTTTTAGGCCTACAGCTGAAAGAAGCTTAACAAATAAAACCCACATACCACTTGCAGTAGTGCCAACAGTTGATCTTTCTTAGCTTCAACTTCCTGTCTTTGCAATGTGGGCTTCATCTGATCCTCAGATCTATTTTTGCCAGCAGAGGAAGGAAATTCATCAGACTCCATCACTGAACTCTCTTTCTCGGTAGAGCAATTTGACGAAAATGACATCTTCGCCCCAGTCCCAATCCCTCCCAGTGAATAGCTAATGTGGTGTAGATTTTCAAATGAATAACTTGCAATTTCAGTAAGTATTTGCTGAGCTACATGGAGATATTTAGATCCAGACAAAATATTTGAAAAGCAAAGACTTTCAAATGAGCCAGAACCCAGAGAAAGCTCCTTACTCCTGCTAGAGGTTTGTTCTGAACATAACCCCATTCCAAGCCCAACTCCGTGCAAAGAATGCTGAGTAACAGCAGAGCAGCTTATTTCAGAGCACTGATCCGGGATACTTGGTACACTGATAATAGAGGGTTGACATGTGGCAAGACTTAGAGACAGCTCATTACTAGGCATACAGTAACCATAGGGATTGACTGCGCTGGAGTTAGACTTGTTAGATGAAACCCACCCAGGTGGTTCTGAGCTTCCAAAGAAACAGTATGGCTTAGAAGCATCACAGCAGCCATTTGAAACATAAGTTCTCAAATCATCTAATGGGAATGCTGAGGAGGCAGCAATTGTAACCCTGTTGAGATTTTCATGCATCGTGCTGCTTGTTTCCAGAAGGGTAGGAAGTGATGTAGCAGGTGGGGATGCTCCTCCCATGAATTGCTCCTGAAACTCATTGTTACTGATGGAACGCGAACTGTTGACTGAGTCATCTCTAACAGCTTCTCTACAGAGAGGCATATTTCTACAAACTGAAGCATCAGCACCAATAACCTGACCATGACTTCTTATTGGAAGATCAACCTGAAGATCATTTATATGCTCTCCTTGCAATGTTGAAAGCAAATGATATCCAGCCATGATCTGGCTTTGGCCCAGTGTGTTCGACTGGGCAAGTGCACCTGCGAGCATAGGTGAGGGAATTCCATCTATCACCATTGGATTTTGATCAGCAATTTCTGATGAAGTGTTGGTTATATCACTCTCCATTAGATAATGACACCAAAGATGGTGCACCATACACAAACCGCTGCTAAACCACTCTTTAGTGGTTTAAAGTTCACTGATCAGTCCAATTGTGAAAGTGGACTTTAAGATAAGTTACTCAAAACTCCAATCAAGTCAGGAATTAGTAGAATGCGATTGTTACTTGTTTAGCAATACAAATTATGCTCCGCAAACTGAAAAATCAAACCAGACTGCGATTCATTGCATTATTCATAATTGAGTAGACCTTCTTAACAAATAATTCACTTCTCATGCAAAAGAACTTCTCTTGCCCCCATTTTTCATTTATCATTCTCCACTTGCGAAAGTGATCCACCTTCAGGCAATATGGGCCTGAAAAAACATTCACAAGGTAACTACACAGACAATGCATATACATAGTTTTGAAGACACATGAGAAGTACCTTTTAAGAGAGTTGCAGAAAGATGTTCCCAAGGGCTACTAAGGACAATATTTTAGGAAACGCGAACTGAAAATACTACATTTGAAGAAAGAATTTATAAACAAATGTGACTATAGCAACATGTGCACCTTTAAGATAAGGTGCGACCTACACATGAAATCAGCAGTAGGTCTTGCTTTTCTATTAAGTTCAGTGAGAAAGGAAACTAATGTGCAGGTAACTGAGGCTGCTGGGTTTACATAGAAATAGATATTAAGTGAACTTCTGACATTCAAAAGTTGGGACATTTCTTCATCATTGATCTTACACTCAAACATGCACAAAGATGAATCTCGTCTCTATTGCAATATTAAGTCCAGGTATCGATTACCAACTAAAGCCATCCCTATTCCCTAACGCTCCAAAAATTAGAAACTCTGATTGCATTGTGAGGATAGTCAACCATCCAACCTAAAAATGAGTCGTTTTATGAGTTCTTCAGTTTGAGGTGCCTCTATTACACCCCTCACCTATTCATGGAGGCCTTCAAGTAAAAGTCATTTAGAGATGGTTTCCCTCAGCTCCTTGACTCTACCATCCAAGTATCATCCATTTAATAAGATCATGCAGCTCTCCCATACACTCCTTAAGATACAACGTCCTTACATCATGTCAACAGCTTTCTTTCTATACTTTTAACATCCTATTATATAGAGGAGTGGTGCTATAGAGACCACTCCTACCATGTACAGATTGGTAATGCCCTCCATTTAGAATTAGAGCAACCCTACAAAAGTCATAGGGTTGCCATACTGTTGTACTGACTTTAAATGCAGACCTGTACTGCCCAGTACATGTAGAGGGGAGGTCTCAGAATTTTTCCATGTAAAACGTTCCATCAGCCTTTATATTTCTCTTAACCTAAACTTGGCACAAATTGTCACTGACCTGCAAGTTTTTTGCATGTCCCTGCAGCACTTGACTAACACCTCAAAGAATGCCATAGGAGACTTCAAATAAAAGGGAGTTTCTCCTATAGGACCACCTAATTAGATACACCAAACATGTGCAATTTTTTTTGGGATAAATACCAAACATGTGCAGTATAGAAACAGCATACATGCAGCAGAACTCGAACAGTGATGAGAAAGGACAATGGATATAAGCAAGATGTAATACAAGGCTACACAATTCATAGAGAATCAAGAAACACTATGAGAAATGTACCTTAAGCATATGAATCAATTGACTCAATGTTCATATAATGTAACAGCAATCACATGGGATACTATAAGCTTAGCTGCAGGGAGAGATCCCATGAGACAAAGAATTATATTATGCTAGTAACACTTCCTTCCTATACAAAAATGCTTATGGTGCCTTTTAACATTAATGAATGTGTCACTCGTAGTTTCAAAGCATTCAGCAGTGGGTCCGTTAAATGCACCACAAGCATCAAAACACATCCCTAGTCAAAATCGTAAATGTCATACCACCAGTGGCGGAGCCAGGAATTTATCTTTGGGGGGACCAAACTAAAACTATAATTTAAATTTTTATTTCTTTTTTCCATACTATGCGTTCTGTTATATAGAACAAAAAAAATACTATAAACACCATTCAAGATGAAATGAAGAATTTTATAGCTCAATAAATGTATAACATAAAGCACCTCAGATTTGGTGACCCCCTTAGGTCAGAACGACATTAGGGGCCAACACATCAGCGCAAAAAAAGTGATTTACACTTTTCGGGGGATGCTTTTCACTTTTCGGCATTGATATGCTGGCCCCTGATGCCGGCCTGACTTTGGGATTTACCTAGGGGGTTGTACCTAATCCTTAGGGAACAAAAAATGATCACAGATATTGCTTGCCCCATCATATCCTTCTACGAATATTTTGAATACTAAGGCTATGACAGGGAATAATAGTGGATATTTCATTCTTAAGTGTCAATACCAATGCATCTTTAACATGAACAAGATCTCAACAAATCTCAAAACAAGAGTCATTTGTTCTCTCTTAAATTCATCACGTGTCTTGTCAAATAGTAATACAAAATTTGGAATTCTCAATATCTTCACAAATCTTATTATGCATGATTGTGTATCATATAAACAAAACCTATGCATTTGACACCCTTAGCGGCTTTGTTGGGCTCCATCTTTGTTATGAGTCGATGAGTTTAAACATTGTAGATGAAACCAAATGGATAAGGACCCCCTCCCTCCAATAGTAGATCTTACTAGTTCTGTAAACGAGTCCAAGCTAAGCTCATCTCGATTTTATCATATGAGAGATGAATCAAACTTAAACTTAGCTTATTAAGAATTTGTCAAGGTTGCAGCCAAGCTCAGCTCAACTCAACATTGCTCACTTCATCACAAATTGTAATATGAAACTATATAAGTCCAATTAGCAACCCCACTGATAATACAATCTAAAATCATTAAAAAAACAACAATTTGGTATTAAGGTTTACTAAATTAATTTTTTAATTATATTAAATACAATAATCTGAAGAGTCTGAACTTATATTGAACCAAGGCTATTATAATACTCCTTGTACTTGTTTAGTGCAATGAATTGGGCTTGAATTTCAGGCTAAGCTTGTGAACAAAAAGAAATTTGAGCTCAAACTCAGATAATAGCAAGCTGAGCTATGCAATGCAAAGGGCTCTCTTGGAAAAGCAGAAATACCATGAAGAGGCATGCATGTGCATACATATATACACTTTGTAGGATTTTATATTTTTTGTGAAAACAAAGATTGATTAATTTATATGCATTCAAGATTATAATATCTTTTATCTTGTGATATGGATATCACTGTTTTTATTACTTTTAATCAATTAGAGAATAAAAGATCTTTCAACCCAACATATATAAGTTTTCCTAATGGAAAAAAAATGTTTTATCCAGGATTTTGTATGTCCTACCGTGTCCTATGCACACAAAGGCCAGGTGCATACGGTTAAAACTATAAAAACAGTTTTCAAATGAAAAAATAGGTAGCCATAAAAATGTATAGGGTTAAAATGGTAAAAAAAAGTATTCAAATGAACATTTGTTCCCACTTAAAAGAGGCACCAAATTCAATAAACGATCGCATGTCAACCTGTGGTAGAGGACATGATGCGGACATTAGAGCAAGGTGGGGCCCACACTTGGCCTTGGTGGGGTCTACGCATGGAGCAATTTATTGAAGATGCAATGTTATGTGGTTTAACATGGATCTTATAAGGGAGTAACATTTATTTTATGTGTCCATGTAATAAGACCAATAGTGTCGAGATTTTGGTTGTGTTTTTTAGAGTAATCCCGTTTTTGCTGTCTAGCCCACTTTTTCAGAGGGCAAAACTTGGCCTTTAGGCTTGATTTTGGTATTTTTAGATAGGTTATTCAGTTACCTTTCTAACAAGACCAAGATTGCGCAAATTTGATGTGATTTAGGAAAGTTATGACCAAATTACTAAGGGGATGCCAATAAAAACGGGAATAGTGCTTTTTTTTATTATAATTTTTATAAAGTGAGTATCTTAGTTTTATGTTTTAGAAAACTTGGCTAGCAAATTTAGGATTTTAGGAAGTTTCCAATTTTAACAAGTTTTTAATTGTTTAAAGTTGTAAGCCAATTTAAAGGCAACCCCTCCTTATAATTTTACAATGAATGAAATTGATGAATAACAAATTTTCTTGCTTTCTAACTCATGACAAGTATGTTATTCCTTTATGACATCTAAAAACCAGGAGTAGTTTTCCCCAAAGGTAGATTCCTTGGGTTTATACAAGCTTGGTGGAGAGACCAAGATCCCCTATTTTGGGTTTGGAAAAACTTTAAATCAGGTATTTATCTATTCTTTTTCTATTTTATTGTTTCCACTACATCACTTTGGGTTTTATTTATATTCTTCGATATCATTCTACATCAATTTTGGTATCATTTTTATTGTGTTGCATCAATGTATCAGAGCCAGGTTACAACTAATCCTGATCTAATTGTAATCCCGAGAATCCGTAAAATCCTGAAAAGGTCTAAACCCTAAAATTTTGGAAAATGACCTAAACCTTGAAATTTTTTTAAAGAATCTTGAACTTTGGAATTTATGGAATCCCTGAAGAGATGAGACGGTTCTTGTAGTAAATATGAGTTTGTTTTTCCTTTCGAAAAAACAACTAAAATAGTGCTTAGTGGTTGGATTGATCAGAACCTTATTTCTACATCTTTTGTTAAAGAGCTTCTACAAGATCCGAAAAATCAAATATATTGTGGATATGTTAATGACTGTGTTGTTGATATTCAATTCCATTGCACAAGAGACTACTTTGACAGTGCTGAATGCCTAGTGTGTGATTTCCCCTTAACTAACACACCAGTGATTTTAGGCAAGATATGGATTGAGGAGAGAAAATTTACTTTTAATAATGAAACTCAAGTGTTACGACTTTTTAACCATTATGTATAGTATCGTCTCCAACTCAAGCCAGTTAAGAAGGTGCCATTAATTGTAACTAAAAGTATTTAGAATTTCACAAATAAGAAGACTGAAAAGAACTTCGATGCAAGTAAGGAAGAGTCCAAGATAGAATACAGTGAACCTCCAGATCGAACCTTGTCCAAATCAGAGTTGTCTAACGAAGAAAACAAGTTTGCAACTAGTGAGGAGGGTGAGGATCATGTTGCAGAAATTGTTGACTCCAAGTCTACTATTATGAAACATGAAGCTGAACCAATAAATGTGAAAGAAAATTTGGGATGAAAGTTTAGAAAAGTGAAACAAAGACCACAAATGAGACCATTAGTGTGGAAGAGGCTGATATGATTAGTGATGATCAATTTGATGAGCTAATGGAGTCTACAGATGACTACTTCTTTGCTGCCCTAGTTTGTGACCAACCACTTGATGATGATGTTTCAAGTCCAATTCAGAGTAGGATTCAACCCATCTTCACTGCCACACTAGTTCCTAACTTTGTAATGGTTCTCAAGATTGCTTTTCTAGTGCATATTCAATATGATGAGTACTATGAAATGTTTCCTTTATCGGTTATTTATTAGGAGGTAGTTATTTATTCTGAAGTCTTCCTTATATCAAACACTTGCACGAGGACGGGTTTGCATCACAACCTGTAGTTAGAGGATATGGTTCATGGTTGATTGGTACAAGTTCTTACATCATGTTGATTATTTCCCTCTGTAAAACTTGAGGTCGAGTTTTTTTGAACAATGAGGGTTTGATAAGGACATGAGAGCAAAACGGGGCCCACACTTGACCTTGATGGGGTCTATGCATGGAGCAATTTATTGAATATGCAATGTTATGTGGTTTAGCATGGATCTTATAGGAGGTAACATTTATTTTATGTGTCTATGTAATAAGGCCAATAGTACCAAGATTTTGGTTATGTTTTTAAGAGTAATCCCATTTTTGGTGTTTAACCCACTTTTTTAGAGGGCAAAACTAGCCCTTCTGGCTTGATTTTGGTATTTTTAGATAGGTTATTCAGTTACCTTTATAACATAGTGATGCATACATTATGACCGAGATGATGATTGGGCCTTGTCATAGTTTTATTTATTTACTTTTATTTCATTTTTTATGTAATTGTGTCATATGTAAAGGGGAGCTCAAAATTTTAAGGGTACTTTAGTCCGTAGGAGTTATTTAAGGGTATATTTGTTATTTTGAGTAGTGTAGAGTTATTTGTGTCAAGAGAGTAGTAGAGAGGGATTATTTGTCAATTTCTAATTTTTGTAAACAAACCTTGGTCGTGGGTAGCTCTATAAAAGCTATCCCACACCCCTTTTTTATTTTATGTAATAAGATTCAAGATTTTGATGTTTCGGTTGGTGCTTCTTCCTTCTTCCTTTTTCTAGGTCGAAGAACACTAAAACCCTAGAATGGATCTAGGTTCAACCTAGTTTAATGGTTGTGGTAGAGGGCACTCCTTTCCCTTGGGTCAAAATTCCTCTCTCCCACCTTCTCATTTTTTTTCTTCTTTCGTTATAATACCTTGTAATTGATTTTCTACTGCTGAAGCGGAAGTGTTCTTGAGAGGTTGAATACAAATAATCTAAGATTGATATTTTGGTGGATTATTTATATCTTACCTCTCCCTAAGGATGGTACAATCTTATTTAGAGTGCAAGGCTGCAACAAAGTTTAGTTATTTTCAAGTGCTTCACTAAGTTCCAGGCGTGACAACCAGCAGGGATAACTCTCATGGGATCATCTCCAGCTCCTACACTATAGGGAGTTGGGTTTCAATCTCTCTCCTGCTGGTAGGGGACTCCCACACGACTCCAAGGGTAGTGGGACCCATCCAAAAGTGGCCCACATGATCGAGTTCCAACCTGTTTATTAAGCAGGAGGCGTTAAAGTCCCCAATTTTGGGGTTTCGTGGGAGATCAGCTCCCAACTCCTAATTTGTAGGAGTTTGCTCGAACCACTTTGGTAGGATATTCCGTACCCAAAAACGATCCTAGGAGAAGCAGATTGAGATCCAATCTCTTATCCAACTCAAAGAGACAGTCATTCAAAGGACTGCCAGGCATGAAACTACCTCTCCAGGTCTTCCTACAAGAACTCCTATAACTCCCTAGTGTGACTAATTCTGCAAGAGGTGTTTTAACATGGTTTTTTTAACCCTAGGACGATCCTAAAGCATGAGGAGTTCTTCCCCAAATCTGTTGGGGACACCACTTACCACTTGGGCCTATTATAGGCTGGCGGCATTACTTGTACTGCACCAGATTTTTGGAAACTCCATGAACTTCCTGATTTGAAGCTTTGGGCTGATAAATCATGCAAGCTACATTCCAGGAGACCTCTACATGCTACAGCTGATCATTCCCAGGTGTATTCATCCCCTTTTGGTTCTCAATTTAATTCTCTAAAGTAGAGATTTCTGGTGGTTGCTTGGTCTAATGAATGGCCGATCCTATACATATCCGAACCTGTCTCCTTATTTTAGAATTACTTTGATGATCATAAGTATATGTCTTGCCCTTCCCATGACTAACCTTTGCTGGTTTTATACTCTTCCCTTTACTATTACCCTACTTTAATCACT
>JAOXJP010148856.1:0-13164 GCA_025762735.1 Platanus orientalis | reverse complement strand
GAATTTACACTTGGCTGAGCTCAATGAGCACTAGAGCCAAAAGCTTGAGGTTTGTGGGTAGCTAAGGAAAACTAGCTCAACAAGGAGCACCTCATTTTGTGCAACTAGAAACATCAACCAACTTGTGGTAATATTTGTTTTACTTTGCATTCATTTTCATTCATTTTTACTATTGACTTGTTTTGCTTCTACTGGAGACATCAGAAGTTGTTCACACTCGGTGGAGACACAAAGTGCTATTGATTAGCTTGCCAAGGGCAAACAGTGTAGGTTTTGTATGTTTTTTACCTAGGTTGTAATTGCAATCTAAATGTAATATACCTAAGCTTAAGAGTGAGTTTTAGAAGTGTGGACATAGGTCATCATGCCGAACCACTATAAATCTCTTGTTGTGGATTGTGTGTGTTTGCTTGTCTTGTTATTTATTTGCTCATTACTACTCTTACAATCTATGTGTTTCACAATATTTTCGAGTAAACACCTTATAGCACACACACTTGGGTTAATTTTAAGAAAACTAAAATCTATCTAAAACCAATCCCAACAACTTCAAAAAGGGTAGAATAGATTTTATATCCTATTCACCCCCTCTAGGATAGCCTAATAGGCATTTCAATTTGTATAGTCATGTTACTCTAATAGGGCTTAACATCCCAAGTTAGATCTTACACGACTATTAAAAATCTCGTATAGAGATCTTCCTAAATGTATTCAACCATAAGGTTTAGAGTGTGATTATCGATGACTACAAATAGCCCAACAAGCTAAGAAGTGAGTGGACCGCCACCGAAGTGGAGGCTCATACGTTCAACTTTAGGGCATTGAATGCCATAACAAGTGGACTAGCTCTAGGTGAGTTTTGGAAGATAGCTAATATGAAAATGACAAAGGAAGCTTGGACGCTTCTCTTCATTACCCACGAGGGTATGAGTGTCGTTAAGATGTCTAAGCTTCAACAAGGGTCCTCCTTAGAGAGTGAAAAAGAAATTGAACTCTCTAAGGAAAACCTATCCCTCCTAACTACTACAAAGGAGATGAGCCTAAAGATTAACAATCTTGAGAAGAAACTCAATGATGCTAGAGTGTTCCTAGGTCTTGAATAAGATAATAGAAAACATGAGAAGAATAGGCACCTTGAGGACAACCAAGAATTGTCCACCAAGGTTCAAGAGCTTGAGGAAAAGCTCAAAACCCTAGAAGAGGAAAAAGATGGCACTACTAGTGATGGATCTCTTATCGAAGAATAAGAGGACCAAGTTAAGGCCTTGACCAAAAGGAATAAGGACCTACACATTGATTGTGCTAACATCACAAGAAAATCCTTTGATTATCTCAAGAAAATTAAGGAACTTGGGGACCATAGGAAGGCTGTGCCCATGGTGGCTCAAGGATATGAGCACCTAGAGAGTATGATCACTATGGAAAAGGATCATGGAGACATGACCGGTCTTGGGTTTGACTCCAACCCTAGTGCCTCTTCTTCCACTTAAAGGCCCTACACCTCATTTGTCAAAGCCACCGACAAGGTTTAACCACCTTCTCAATCTTCTAAAAAGGGAAAGAAAAAAAGTTGAATCTCAAAAGCCTTATCAAAAGGCAAAGGGAGTTGAGAAAAAACCAAATACCTCATTCAAGGGAAAGGCTCCCATGAATCAAGGTAGAGCTTGGAAAAAACCAACTCAAACCCAATCTCGATCTTATAATCAAGTGGTGAGAGGTACTCCTAGAGCTCAACCTTATTAATATGCCAAGGAGGCTTGGAATAAGTTTCAAGCCAATAAGGTTTCTACCTCAAAAGGGTATAAAGGGGAATCCTCCAATTCTAGGATGGCCAAAGGACAAGCTAGACAACCTAGAAGACTATAAGAAGTCTTAAAAAATGAACCACCTAGAAGGAACACCACACAATCCTACAACCTAAGAAGACCCCTATTATATTGTTTCTATTGTGGTCTAGAAGGGCATATCAAAGTGGATTGTAGGAAGAGGGCAAATCACATTAAAGCTCAAAAGATGCAAACTTTAAGGAAGAAGCATGAGGCAAATAATGCGAAGAAGATGAACTATTTTCAAAGAGTTGAAAATAGGAATCTTCAAAGGAAGAAAGAGTTAGACCAACAGCAAAATGCCAAAAGGCATGCTCCCAAAGCCCCCATTATAAAACAAAAAGGAGTTAGAAAGGAGGAAACCAAGTGTTTAGTCATTCACTCTACTCTTTGAGCTGAAAGCACATCAAGATGGTATCCTAATAATGGGTGCTCAAGGCACATATTCGGTGAAACGGACTTGTTTATCCATCTTGTGGAGATCCAAGGTAGGTATATTACCTTTGGTGATGGTAACATCACCAAGATCTTAGGGTTTAGGACTATAGTCTCCCTCAGTATTCCAAAACTCATCAAAGCCTTATATGTGTAAGGGCTAAAGCACAATTTGGTGAGTATTAGTCAAATTTGTGACAAGGGATTCCTTGTACAATTTGGCAAAAATGGGTGTGTCATCAAGGAACTTCACAATGGAAAAACACTTGCCGAAGGTGTAAGGACTAGTGACAATTGTTATATAATAGATTCTCACTCCCAAGTAATGGACACATGTCTCATATCCCAACAAGATGAGACCAACATTTGACATGAAAGGTTAGGACATCTCAACTTTAGGGATCTTGCTAAACTTAGCAAAAAGGGGATAGTCAAGGACCTTCCTAAGCTAAGTAAGATTGATAACCTATTATGTAAAGGTTTTCACATGGGTAAGCAAACTAGAGTCTCACACAAAAGACTACTATAATAGGGACCTCTATACCCCTAGAACTTCTCCACATGGACCTAGCCGGTCCTACCCGAACGGAGAGCATAGGTAGAAGAAAGTACTTCATGGTGGTGGTTGACAATTTCTCCAAGTTTACATGGATAGCATTCCTAAGAGAGAAATCCGAGGCTTTCAACGAATTTTTGACATTTGTAAGAGAATTCAAGTTGAAAATGACTTAACCATCAAACACATTCATAGCAACCATGGAAGGAAATTTAAGAATCATAAATTCTTAAATTGGTGTGAAGAGTTGGGAGTGAAACATGAGTTTTCAGCCCAAAAACTCCTCAACAAAATGGAGTGGCTAAAAAGAAGAATACGATTCTTCTTAACATGGCTACATCAATTCTCACAAGAAAGAACATAACCAATAGATTTTGGGTAGAGGCAATTAGTACCACGTGTTATGTCTCAAACCGTATCTATCTTAGACTGGGAATGTCTAAAATTGCCTATGAATAGTGGAGTGGGAAAAATCCAATTGTTAAATACTTTAAAGTATTTGGCAACACTTGTTTTATCCTTTAGGATAGAGAACACTTGGAAAGTTCGATGAAAAGAGTGATGAAGCCATGTTCTTAGGATACTCCACTACTATTAGAGCCTACCGTGTCTACAACATAAGGACTCTCACTATGGAAGAGTCAATTAATGTAGTAGTAGATGATCATGAGACAACTCAAGTGTAAGGAGACTTGCCCATTGTATTATCTGATCATGATAATGAGAGCTCATTTCACTTGGAAATTGAGAGATCCCAAAAGGATCAAAAAGAAAACTCTTCTCAAACTAGTTTCGAGGATGATGTTGAAGAAATTCAACTTCAACCCAAGAATAAGAGGCTCACCAAGGGTTTGTCACGAGATGACTTTATTGGTGATCCTAACACCATAGTGAAGACTAAAAGATAAATTGAAAACATCATTAGTCATTTTTGCTTCACATCCAAAATAGAACCAAAATGCGTCAAAGAGGCTCTAAATAATCTGGATTGGATCATGGCCATGCAAGTGGAACTAAATAAATTCCAAAGGAATGATGTATGTTTCCTTACAAAAACACCAACTGACAAGAATGTCCAAATGGATCTTAAAAAATAAGCATGATGAATATGGTACAGTGACAAGGAATAAGGCTGAACTTATTGCAAAGGGATATGTCTTGTGAGCATCGGGGAAAGACCGGGTGGTCTGCCTACCCCACTTTGAGGGATGCGAAGTTTAGCCAATGTGGGTTGGCGTAGGACTTGCATTTGGAGTTGCCACCAACTCGGGTTTTTACAAATGGGGTTGGATGTCTGCCCCCTTTCTAAGGGAAAGAAGGACTTTGAGCCTCGCAGCCTAGATAGACCCAAAGATCTAGGGGTTGACTCTTGAATTGGTTTAGTTTTTTAGAGATTTAGGTAAGCTGTTTGGTTTTAATTGGGGAAGGTGTTAGGCACCCCAATCATCCACCTTTTTAGGGTTGCTCTCTAACCTAGCAATTTTCAAGTGCTAGTAAGCAAAAGCAAGTGGTTGAGACTCTTGGTCAATTTCTGATTGTGTGCCTGAAATAGGCTGTACGCCTAAACTCAATGTGTACAATTGAATTTAGTGGTACACCTAAACTCAATATGTATGCTTGAACTTTAGGTACACCTGATATTTCATAGGGGTGAAAGTTCAGGCATATTGCTGCAATTGGACCCCACTTGTTTATTCCAGTAAAACCAGGGACCTGGGAGTTTTTCTCAGAGGTTCTTAAGAGTTTATAGGTCTTTATAGACCATTGGACACACAGGGATAGGAAGATACACCCTTCAGATTGGTACGCCTGATCTTAGGTTGCACTCTTGAACTTTAGGTACATCTAATCTTTCACAAGAGTGAAAGTTTAGGTGTATTGCCCCAACTAGACCCCACTTGGTTATTGGAGTCACTCCAAGGGACTGGGAGTCTTCCCTGAGGTATGCTTGGGGGTTCTATATATCAATAAGCCACTGAACATCTGGGGATAGCCAGAAATGCTTTTCAAACAAGTACACCTGATCTTTCACAAAATGAAAGTTCAGGCATACTATGTCTATTCCAAAATCTAATAACCTATTTTTTGGGCTTTTAGGCCACCAAAGGGAGTCCCTTAGGTATGGAATTTTCAGGGATTTGGGTTATCATCCCAAAGAACCCTCTGAGAAATCTTAGCCCCATTTAACAAGGTCAAATCTTCTTTGGAAATTTTCAAGGAAGTTGGGCCCAAATTTGGTGTAGAACAAGCATAGGGAGTCATGAAGCTATTGAAAAAATTTGAGAGCAAAACACTATGTACATAAAAAGTTATTTAGCAAACATGCTATATGACTAGACAAAGAGTAGAATAGAGGCAACAAAAAATTAATTCAAACACAATTCTAGTAAAATACCAAAACCAAAATAAAATGGAATTTTTTTTAATACATCATATATATTAGTTATCTAATAATTTAAAAAATAATCAAGTAGAAAAAAGAAATACAACCTAAATTAAAATTTGGACACCCCACTTGACTCAAACTGTGATGTGTAGAAACACTTCAAATCAATGAGCAAGTAGGGACCATTTTAGGGGCCAAATCAAATCTAATGCTTGTCAAAATTGGTGGGTAAGTATTTCACTATGTAAGTGACCTATCATATAAATTTGAGACCTTAAGGTCTCTACACCTTTAACTGGTCAGAAAAATTCATTAAAAGTTGTCTCCCCTAAGTCCCACCATGAGGGGCTTTCAATGGAGTTCTTTGGGGCCAACTATAGAAATATGAAGGGTTCTAAACTTAAAAAGGGGGGGGGGTGGAGTACTTACCTCAGAATCAAAGCTTTCATTCTACTTTCTTTCTCTTTCTCTCTTTCCTTTTCTTTCTTTCTTTCTTTCTTTTCTCTCTTGAAATTTTTTTTTCTCAATCCTCCCCTTCAGCACAAAATTTCTTCTATTTATAGAGTTTTGAAAGTGATTTTAAGGGTTGGGATATAATCTTGGGAGATGGGAGGTGAATGACTAAGATTACATGGAGTGGGGAGCAAGGTTCCCCTCCCATTGGTGGGTTTAGTTGGGGTAGGGATTTAGGCTTAAGTGGGGGTGTAGGAGGAAAAGTAGGGATTTGGATTGGGGATATTTAGAAGCTTTGGTCTCAGATGGGGAACATAGGGGTGCATGGGATCAATGGTGAAATGGTAAAACTTAGGGAGCACACAAACTCAATGATTGGTTAGAAGCATCCAAGGGCTAAGGGTGTTGGTGCTAAATCTAGGGCCATATGGAAGCAACATAGGTATTTGAAATTATGATATTTGAATCCTAGAAGGGATGTATGGTGTGCATGGGATCCATGGTAGGGATTAATACTTTGGGAACACTCCATCTTCATTGCTTGGTTGGAAACTATCAATGGATTAAAGTGCATGTGCTAAATCTAGGGCCATATGGGAGCAACATGGGTATTTGAAATTAGGATATTTGAATCCTAGAAGGGGTGTATGGGGTGCATGGGATCAAGGGTGGGGATTAATACTTAGGGAACACCCCATGTTCATTGATTGGTTGGAAGCAATCAAAGGCCATAAATGTATGTGCCAAATCTAGGGCTAGATTGCATAAACATGGATATTTGAAATTGATCTTAACAAGGGTACATGGAGTGTATAAGGGGGATTCTCATCTAAGGGTAAGGACTTAATGCTCTTAATGTGAATGCATTAGTCAACATTAGTGAGCTAAAATCCAAAAAGATGAGCTCACTAATCTCAAATGCATTAATTACATGGAAAATTGCCCTTTTTCTCGACTACCTTGCTTTTTGGATTGCTGTGCTCGGAAACACACAAACTCATTGCTTGTTTTCGAAGTCTCAGACATTCCGGTAGCAATGGATTAGTCAGAACCGAATTACGATAAGGGTAGGAGGGGGAAATCATGGTTTTATTGACTCAAAAGCTCTCGAATAACCATTTGAAGGGCAAGATGGTAAAATTGATTTTTAGAATCTTCAGAAAAAAGGTGGCCCTCAGCTTTTGCGAGCCACAGACTCTGAATGCTTTGAATTCCGATACCCGAGTAGGAAATTGGGCTCAAAATCCCTTTTTGGGCAACCAGAGGACCCTGGCTAGAAATTTCAATGTGAGAACCATAGTTTGTTGTGGAAATTACAGTTTGGGGTTTATCAAATCTTAGAGAGTATGGAGTCTAAAGGAGCTAACAACTCATTTAACGGATTCTCGAGCAGTTACTGAGGATTTTTCGAAGCAGGGTTGCTTGATGATAAACTGATCCTATAGCTCATTGAATAATGACATAGTTAGGCTATCAAGGACCTTTTGTTGCTTGGATTCATGAAATAGTTTTTCAAGGGTAGGTGAAAAACTAAGAAAATGAGACTGACCTAGCTAAATTTTGAGTCTAGTAGAGTTCTTGGGGGTTCGCCAAGTGCTAATATACAAACAAACAGAGTCGTAACCTAACTTGAAAAAAATGGTGATGACTAAGGTTGTGAAAATTGCTAAGCTGGGTTTAGGAGATGGGCTTTTGAAGGTCTTAGAGTCACCGAGAGATGGCCACTAACAGACTAGGATTTGGACATCCGATGAATCTTCAGGACTTGGACGAGTAAGTGACACTTGGCCTCAAAACAATTACTCATTTTTTAGTATTTGGGGGAATCTAAGCATGTAAGTTCTATAAAATTTTATGTTCCTTAGAGGGTTTTTTGAAGGCCTCGCGAATCCGGAGAGATGGGCACCGACTGATCATGATTCGAACGTGCCGGGAACATTCTGGACCAAAATATGGTAAATGGGGTGAGAATTGATTTTCAACCTCTTAAGGAAGATTCAAACTATTAAAAGGATTCAAGATTTTAGATTTCCAAGTTTTGCGAAAACGAATTTCAAAGATATGGTAGGAACGGAGAGATGGGCACTAGCCTTGTTGAATTCAGAGGTCGGATGAATCTTTAAGAGCTTTCTAAAGATCATTTTCCAGCTAGGGTTTATTGGGGATTGGAAAATTGGCCGATGCCAAGTTTAGAGGAGACCTGTTCTAATTCAAGTTCCTTAAAAGGGGAAGAGATTAGGATGTGCAATATCTGACATGACACCATTAGGTAATGGGAGAAGCTTCGAGGATCTTTTGAGGGTTCAAGGGTTAATTTCGAAGGATAAAAGGGTAAAATGGTAATTTTTTACTTTTGAAGGAAAAATGATAAAATGGTGATTTTTCACCTATGATGCTTCATTGTGCAAAGGCTTATGGAGGTTGGAGAATCTTGAAGGCAATGTGTAGAATAGTAGTTTTTTGCTTTTGAAGGTAAAAGGGTAAAATAGTAATTTTTTTCATGTGATGCTTCGTTATGGGAAGACTTATAAAGGCTGAAAGACCTTGAAGGCATTGTGTTTGATAGTCTTAACTATGGACCCTCATAATCCTATTGATGCTTCTGGAAGAATTAAGGTTTGACCAAGAATGGTGTATTTGGGTTAATCCACTACATGTGGTATGATATATATGATGCTTTTGTGACTAAAATATCTAGGGAAAACTTCATAAGAGATGCCTAACCTCCTAGAGTCTAGTTTTCTCTCCCTAAACTAGGGTTGCTTAAGGTTTTGATGCCTAAGTGCTGCTTTGACGTTCTTTCATTCCATTAAATGACCTGAGTCAAAATTTAGGTGCTGACATGCCCATATAGAGGGCATTGACTTTGAGGAGACTTTTACTCCTGTTGCATGTTTAGAGTCCATTAGGATTCTTTTGTCCATTGCATGCTTTCTAAAGTTTAAATTATATCAAATGGATGTAAAGAGTACATTCCTAAATAGGATACTACAAGAAGAGGTATATGTAGAGCAACCAGATGGATTTGTTGACCCTCAATTGCCTAACTACTTATATAGGCTCAAGAAAGCTCTCTATGGGCTCAAACAAGCTCCTCGGGCTTGGTACGAGAGACCCACCAGATTCTTTCTTGATCACTATTTTAATCATGAGAGTGTTAATAAAACACTTTTTGTCAAAAATCAAAATGGTCATATACTCATTGCTTAAATACATGTAGATAATATCATTTTTGGGTCTACCAATGAGGAGATGTCTCTTGGTTTTGCCTAAACAATGAAATCATAATTTGAGATGAGTATGGAAGGAGAACTAAGGTTCTTCTTGGTATTCAATAAAACAAACCAATGAAGACATCTTTTTGAGTCAAACCAAGTTTACAAAAGACCTTGTTACTAAGTTTGGATTGCAAAAATCCAAACTCACTAGCACCCTCATTAGCACAAGTGACAAGATCACTAAGGACCTTGATGTAGGTGTAGGTGTATGTGCTAGATATTGGATCATCATTGGGAGTTTTCTCTAACTATAGGTAAATCGGATATTTCCTTTAGTGTAGGTGTATGTGCTAAATATCAAATTGTCCCCAAAGAGTCACATCTTAAGGCAGCTATGAGGATTATCCGTTATGCCCATGGGACTACAGACTTTAGGTTATGGTACCCATTTGATACCACATCTGAGATCGTAGGATACTCAGATGCTAACTGGGTTGGCGATGTGGAGGATCGCAAAAGCACGAATGGAAGTTGCATTTACATAGGCAACAGCCTTATTTCTTGGCATAATAGAAACAAAACTCCATCTCATTGTCAATTGTCGAGGCTAAGTACATTGCACCTAGTAATGGATGCACACAATTATTGTGGATGAAACAAAAACTAAAAGACTACGAGTTTAAGTAAGGCACCATGAGTCTATTTGTAGACAACAAGAGTGTCATTGACATCTCCAAGAATCCTGTCCAACATTCAAGGACAAAGCACATTGACATTAGACACTGTCTCATCCGCCAATTAATGAAAGAAAAGGTTGTGTCTTTAGACTATGTCAAGACCGAAGATCAACTTGCTAATATTTTAACCAAACCTCTTGATTCCAAGCGGTCTGAATATCTTCAGAGTGTCATTGGTCTATGCTCCATTTAGGGAACCCTTTTTGGGTTTTCTAAGCATAGGATGTGCATGAATAGGAGAGTCAAGGGTTTAGGGAAGCCATAGGTTTACGAGTAGCTAAGGTGTGTGGGGACACACCACAAAAAAATGACCTTTAGTGCTCACTCCCAAGCCCTATGATTGATCATAGATCTTGTGATCGATCACTCCCTAATCGATAAGAGATCTCATGATTGATCAATTGGGCATTTTCAAAAAAGAAATTGTATGCGATTTAAAATACTCTGCCCGATAGTTTTCTTCCATTTTCTCTCAAGCACGTTGGTATTCTTACTTCCCAGAGGTCTAGAATCATGTCTGTTGATCTTCCCTCTTCAAACCCTAGATTTCCCTTGCTTTCCTTGGCTCCAATTTTCAAGAAGACAACATCGAGGAGCTCGAAGTCCAAGGATGAGGCTTTTTCCTCAAATCCCCAAGGAAATCCGAGGAAACGAACAATGTTTGCATCTCCTCCCTGCATTAAGCGATCAAACAAGCCTGTGGATGGTTCTTCCTCTCCATTCTGCATTGGCAAGAGTTTGGACTAGTACAAGAAGGTGTTCTCTAAGTGTTTCTTCATCATCGAACGCTTCATGCCACAATAGACACTCATCATCGCCAAGATCTTTGAGTGGATATCTTCTATGGGGTGGTTACCCTCTTCAAGCTTTGTGGACCAATGCAAGATGAGGCGGTTCATGTTTTCTTCTCCAACGTGTTTGAAGAAAACTACACAAAGTTGAATTTTCGATAGAGTGTTTACCACACTCTCATCACAATCAATCTAGACGTGATCACCAAGCTTCCAGGAGTACCATAGGTCAAGGAGAATGTTCTGGCATTCCTAGCAGGCAAGTTGATGATGGACCAGAAGTTTGAAAGGGTCCAGGATTGTGTGGGAAGTTTACATAATGGTACACCGAGTTGAAGCACTCAAATTGTCGGCCTGTAGTGAATCTCCTACACCTGGTGTTCTCCTACAACCTTTTGCCATCTACCCACCGCAGTGGGTTAACCAACGATGTAGCCTATTTAATCGAGGCAATCCTCACATTGAAGAGGATCAACCTCACCTCAGTCATATGCCAAGTCATGATGAAGGCAGCCGCAACCAAGCACTCCACAGGGAGCATGCCCTTCCCCATCATCATCACGAAGCTTCTCACTCAAGCCAAGGTTCCATTCAAGGTGCAATCCAAGGGGACGAGGAACACCTCTGTTGGGTTGGGACCCTGTCTCGGATGGGCCTTGTGTTCAAGGTCGGGGAATCCTCTAGTGGCCCTACCTTCAGACCCGCACCTCATCAAGTGTCTACAACCATAGCCAAGTCCACTATTATGGGCTTGCTTCAGGGGATCTTTAGCAAGATTGGTTGGGTTCTTAAGAACCAAAAGCACATCACCAAGAACTAGAAGGTGCTCATTGTGGCCTACAACGTAGACCATCCCGAGAAGCAGCTTTAGTTAGACTCTGCTAGCTACTCAGAGGGTGATGAAGCTGGTCCACCAAAGACTGAGGAGTAGTTCAACCTTCCCACTCACCAGTTTTAGGACAACCCTTAAGGATTGGATGAGGAGTATGACACTCTTGGAGAGCATGCTGGTGGTGACGAAGAAGAAGAAGAAGATGATGATGATGATGATGAAGATGAAGAAGATGATCGAGATGATGAGAATCCCAATGACCCCGAGTACTAGGGAGGTTGATGAGATCTTGGGTGATTACCCAGTATTGCTCGTGGGGTGAATTATCTTCTTTTTTTTTTTGTATCCATGCCCAGCATGGCACTATGTTTATTTGTATATGGATAGTTCAGTCCATAGAGCTTTAGATGTTTGAGACTCAGGATGTGTAATTTTTTTTTGTATCACATTGTCTAGGGGAGTCCCCTAGTTTTTGCTTGTAGCCTCAAGGGCTTGAACCTTCACAATGTAATGTTCATAGTTATTAATGCATTTATTTTTGCCCAATTTCTCTTTATTCTTGTTTAGCTTATCGTTTACATGATCTATCTCTTGTCAATTCTTGCCAAAAAGGGGGATAAATAGTTTAAATCAATGTGATTGTCATGGTTGAGTGATATGAAAGTGAGAGGGGAGTCATTTCACATGTAGGGGGAGTAACACTCAAATAGGGGGAGCAACCACAAATCAAAAACTGAAATTTTATAAATTTTATAAATTTAGAATACTTATTTGTATCTCATGTAATTGCTATTTATCATCTTAATATCTCGTTCCATTGGTATGAGGAAGGTGTTTGTTTTTTGGTTGTGATTGTAGGGCTTATGACTCAAAGCACAAGTCATGAAGACTAGAAAGTTAAGTCTTATGTTACTTTGAGTCCATGTAATTTGGGTCTTGGAAAATTAATGTACTAATTTTTAATTAGTGTATTTGGGTTTTACCATGGATAAACCAAGTAGTGGTCTATGTCCTCACAAGTTCAAGACATGAAGACAAGGTGGACCAAAGACTTAAAGAAGAGACTGGAGACTACCTCGGATTTGCTCACACCAATCAAGGTAATAAGTATGCATTCCATAGAATTTTTAAGACCTTAAAATGAACATAGACATAGTGGTAAATCCCTCTCAAAACCCAAGAGAAAAGGCCCAAAAAACCAATCCCCAAGAATGCTAAACATAGGCCTCAGAAATCTTAGGTCGTGGTCGATTAGAGATCTCGTGTTCGATCACGACCTAGATTTAGGTCCTGATTGAGACACCCTAGGACCATGCCTCTTCTGTCATGATCAATCATGACTTAGATCGCGAATCCCGTGATCAATCATGAGATGCTCAGGCATGTCCCAAGCCTATGAGTGAGATTCATGATCAATCACAAGTTGTGATCGATTAGAGATCTCATGATCAATCATGGGGGTAATTTGGTCTAATATCAATTTTAATTCCCCCCCATGCGAATGTTTCAAAATTTGAACCCTGTTTTGCAAAAATCAAGGGCTAAAAAGACTTGCCCATTTTTAAAGATTTAAATCCAATGGTTGTGGGAGATCTACCTCATAAAAAAGTTGGCTCTTTAGGGCAATACATCAAGTAAGCTAGAGAGTGTTAAAAAGTTTACCAAATTGAGAGCTTCCTCCTTTGAGAAACCATTCATTCTCTCACTGTTATTGAGCTTGAACAGCTAATACTTCCTTCTAGAATCACTTTTTTCCTTATGTCTTCTTCAAGAATAGGCTATTTCTATTAAGGATAACTTGTGATGAGCTCACCTTAAGAGAGAACTCACACTTGACTGAGCTCAAGGAGCACTAGAGCTAAGAGCTTGAGGTTTATGGGTAGCTAAGGAAAACTAGCTCAACAAGGAGCACCCCACTTTGTGCAACTAG
>JAOXJP010148834.1:0-13164 GCA_025762735.1 Platanus orientalis | reverse complement strand
GGGGGGGAAGAGCCTGTAAAAGACAAACTTTATTTAGAAAAAAACAAAAATAAAAAACAAGGCATCACCAAGCTGGTAAAGAGAAAGAGAACAAACAAACAAAAGAAAGAAAAAGGAAACCAAACAAACAACTAACAAAATTACAACTCCTCACACCAAATAGCACCCCACTCCCTTTCCTCAAAGTCCCCCCTAACCCAATCAAACAAAGACCTATAAATAGAAATGGGCAACTCCACCTAATTTTTCTGCTTGCCATAAAAAAAATCCTATGATTCTTTCCTTCCATAAGCCCTAACAATCAGCCCTTGGAAGAGCCGACCAAATGACAGAGGCAATCCCCTCAAAGTCTTTGATCCACTACCTAGAGATCAGCTCACACAAGTGGTTAGGGAAGGAGTAAGAAACTCGAAGATGAGAGAGAAAGTAACCCCAAACCACATTTGCCATGGCACAATGAACAAATAGGTGATCCACCGATTCCTCCTCCCTCAAACAAAAGGAACATCTATTAGCCAAATTCCAACTTATACTTTACAAATGATCCAAGATAAGAATTTTATCCAGATAAACAGTCCATAAGAAAAATATAACTTTTAAAGGAATATCCAAGATCCAAGTTTTTGTGTGAGGAAACACAGAGGTCCTGTCATTCACCATTTCCAAATACAATGACTTAAAAGAAAATTTACCTTTCCTATTTAAAACCCACTCCCAATCATCAACCAACCTAGGGTTCAGCCGAATCCTTTCTAACATGTTAAACAACCTTCCCATCTCACCCACCTCCCAATCATTCAGATATCTATGAAGCCTTGGAATCCAAAGGTTCCTCTTAAAGTCAAACAAATTCCCCACCATACCATCAAGGTCCAAAGCCAAACCGTACAATAACCTAAAGACAACTTTCAAAGGGACCTCCCCCACCCATCTATCCTCCCAAAATTTGATATCACTATCAAACCCCACCTTAAAACAACTATAATTCCAAAAATTCTCGCTCAACATTTTGATTGCTTTCCATAAACTGCATCTATATCTCATGCGAACCTCATTAAACTCCCAACTTGATCTTTCACAGAATCTCACCACCACTACCCTAAGCCATGAACTATCTCTCTCAATTCCAAATCTCCAAAGTCATTTAGATAAGAACACTCTATTGTGACTCTTAAGGAACCTCACCCTAAGACCACTACAAGACATCGGCTTAAAAATAGTCTCCCAATCTACAAGATGATACCTATGATGATCCTCCTCTTGATGCGGACAGTGGAGGCAATGTGGGGCCCACACATGGGTTTAGTGCGGTCCACACAAGAAGACCATGGGGGAGATATCTTTGGCACATCAAGTGGGGTTCATAGTTGTTTAGTTTTATTTTCTAGTCATTTTAATTCGATTCTCATGTCATTTAATTTAGTATCACTTGTTTTATTTTAATTTGATGTAATAAGAGCAAGGGGGTTATTTTCTTTTATTTTAAATTGGGGTTATTATTGTAAAAGACAAGGGAAGCAGCAACCTTAAAAACCCTACTCTTATCTTTTATCTTTCAAGGAAGAATGATTAAGAAAACCTAAAGTGGTTGACGGCTACTACTTCTCCAGAGATTGAAGGATCTAAGAGTTCTCTTAGATCAATGCATGCTTGGTGAGAGGCCAAGAAACAACTCCTAATATTAATCTCCAGTGCTGTGAACAGTGACTTTGTGAACAATGACGTGATAACTCCATACTGTTTGCTTACTGTTTTCTAAGTATTGATTTATGTTTTCTCTATTTTTTTTTCCTCTTTTTCTATGTTGTCTATGGTGGGATCGGATAAGGGTTGATGTTATTGATGATCCAATAAGAGGTTTAAGTGATTTTCCAACTGAATGTTCATCTAATCCCTTTTATTTAGTTGCTGAAATTTTTCTACATAGAAATCTGAGGTTCCCCTTTAATTTCGTAAAACCTATCACACTATTTTGAGTCTGAAATCCTTTTGATATCAGGCTTGTCTTACCTTAGTTATGTGATTGGTTTCTATGGGTTGTGTCCTACATCACTTCCTCATCATTCCAAAGAAATGTACGGAAGGTAGACTCAATTCTGTCAGCTACAGATACCGAAATGGTAAACAAGGAAATATAGTAATTAGGAATAGAAGCCAAAGTTACCTTTAGCAAAGTCAACCTACCTCCTTTAGACAATAAAGCCGCTTTCTAAAAAGGAAATCAACCTACCTCCTTTAGACAACCTACCTCCTAATCATTTTACTAAGAACCTCAAACACAATGATAAAAAGGAAAGCGATAAAGGATCACCTTATCTTAAACCTCTCGAATTTTTGAAAAAAGACCCACAAGATTACCATTAATCAAAATCGAGAAATTCATCATTCTAACACAAAAGAATATCCAACTCCTCCACTTAACCCCAAAGCCCATCATTTCTAGAATATAATCCAAAAAGTTCCAATTTACATGATCATATAATTTTTCCAAGTCAAGTTTACAAATCAGGCCACTCTTACCAGAGAGTCTCCTATCCTCAATAGACTCATTAGCAATAAGAACACTATCCAAAATTTGTCTTACCGCAATGAAAACACTTTGAGGACACACAATAATTCCATTTATAATCATCTTTAGCCTAGAAGTAAGAGTCTTAGATATGATCTTATAAACATTACTCAGTAGACTAACAGGACGATAGTCCTTCAGATCCTTGGCATTATGTTTTTTCGAGATCAATTGAATGAAAGTATTATTCAAATGCTCATAAAATTCTTCCGCATAGTATCAAACACTTACATAAGATCCTCATTTACAATGTCCCAACATTTATGAAAAAATGAGACAGTGAAACCATCAGGACCAGGCGCCTTATCCCCCTTTGATGCCCGAAATCACCTTCCAAATTGC
Organism: Platanus orientalis; assembly: GCA_025762735.1. Lineage (NCBI taxonomy): Eukaryota > Viridiplantae > Streptophyta > Magnoliopsida > Proteales > Platanaceae > Platanus > Platanus orientalis. The sequence continues at coordinate 10,253 of JAOXJP010148834.1, read as the reverse complement.
TTCCAAATTGCACTTTACTCATTTCTCAATAGCTTCTTAATCGCTTCCCCAATTGCTTCACAAACACTTCCTACTCGCTCTCCAGATGCTTTTTAATAGTTTCTCAGTTCTCGTTTCCCAAAGATTCATTAGGCCTTGCAGAAGCTTCTCACTTTCGCATTGCTTCTCACTCTGCTAACTACAATATGCACTACAGCCACAGCCTTAAAAACACCATTGTTTGGAACCTATTTAATTACCCAAACCATTGAATGGGGACCCATATCATTCTAGCTTCCTATTAAATTCATAAAATCCAAAAAGTATGCCCCTCATTTTTTTATAGGTAAAAAATAAATTTTATAAAGGAGACAAAAAGTCCTAAAAAAACTGTACAATAAGGCTATACAAGTAACACCAAAGAAAAATATATACTTAAGCCCAATGATAGCTGCCCAGTCGCTTAAGAAATCCTTTTTACTTGTATTCTCAAGCCCTTTCCAGCATTTTACCCGAAAACAAATACTTTATCCCAATATACACTTAAGCCCAATGATAGCTGCCCAGTTGCTTAAGAAGTCCTTTATACTTGTATTCTCAAGCCCTTTCCAGCATTTTGCCCGATAACAAATACTATATCCCAAGATCTACTGAAAACTCTATAAAAGGGTTCAGCATAGTTCTAATAAATATGACTAATCCTCTCTAATCATAGTAACCAGAAAGTGCCAGCCAAGACAAGCTGCCACAAGGATTTTCCTCTAGCTGTGAATACCCTGACATTCCAAGCAAGCAAAATAAATTTAAAGTCAAAATCAGTCACCCACTACATGCCAACCTCTCCAAGCAAAGATGTGCACACTTCAAACGCACAAGTACAGCAAATCAAAAGATGTGACACAGTCTCCTTGCTTCTCATAGACAAAAGGTCCTCTCTTAATAGGATTATCCACCATAGGGATATTGCAACAGATTTTGTCCCTCTATTTTTTGTGGTAGCAGATTTTTGGTTCATCATTCTAATTTAAGTCACTGAGTTATTTATCCAACAGTTATAATTGATTAGTAGCTTTATCTGCAGTTGGCGCGTGGTAGGTTTTTATGATGGAAACCGGTTTCTCACCTAAGTTTTTTTTATTTTACTTATCAAGTAGTGTTACCAAAAAAATTTCAAAGCTAAGGGTCTTAGCTGTGTGAGTCTATTGACTGTAACTGACATAGCACGACACACATTTCTAATAATCCACAAATTATTAAGGCAGATGGTTTATTTAATTAATACTTTTATTTGTGGCATGAACTTATGGTAATTTGGCCTTTTAGTAAGCTTGTATTGCAATAGGTTTTTATAACTGGATTACAAAATCAGATTCTTACTTAGTTCTAGAAGTAGTGTTACAAGAATATTTCAAACTAAAGGTTTAAGAATTGAAGTTTAATATATGTTGACACTCCCTAGCACATCATTAATATAAGCAAGATGTGTTGGCACTTGCCACTTCTAGAATAGGGGTCTTGAAGGACACATTGACTAAGGTGTTGAAACTTTGATTTTATTTTTCTACATGTGCCCAGCACTTTACTATGACGTGTCAGGCATTGATATCACTTTCAACATGCAGCTCAACACAAAATCAATGTAACAACATGACAGTACGGGGACTGTCTAGCTCCATCATCTCCTTTATCTGCCTTTCTCAATAACGCCCACTTTTTACATTTTTTGTTCTAGTTTGTTTCCATTGCTTACTTGACAACATGACAGTACGGGGACTGTCAAGCTTCATTTAAATTAAAAAATATTAAGCGCTAACTCTATCCCTCTATTATTTAGGGTTTTTTTTTTCTTTGTTTATTCAATGATGTATTTCCATTGCTAATGCCCATTTCTTATCTCTGACATTTTCATAATAAGATTCACAGAATTTATTCACTTTTACTTTGTTCCTTAATTTCAAGTTTTTTCCCTTATTTTTTTTATTTTTTTTATTTTGCATTCAAAACTTTTTTTTATCTGGCCATGTCCCCAGGCTGTCATTTTAAAAGGTTGACAAGCTGGACAGTTTGACGCTTGGCACCCACGTCATGTATCTATTTGATATAGTCTACAAGTAGTAGGAGACTTTAGGAGACTTTCTACAATAAAAGTGTAAGTAAATAGGGAGGATGCCACCCTACAATCCAATCTATTCAATCATTTTACATACTAAAGTAGAAATTGTTTGAAGCTCTTAGCTGCTGCATATCATTCTAGACATGTAATATCTCTTTGGTCTCCATATTTGGTGGTCCTAGGGTCTCCCTCCAGGTAGAATGATTCTACATCTCCAAATCTCTTCATCTTTTTTTGTTAATTTTCTTTTCTGGATAGCTTCTTAATTACTCTATTATTATTCTCTTAAATTCTACCATTTTCTCAGACCCAATGACCTCACAACCCTAGTAGATCCCTAACCTTAACTATATAGCCTCATATATGTTCATCCTAGTCCTAGAATTTTCAAATAAAAACCCCAATTGATAGCCTTTATTTTGACAATCCTATTCCAATTCTCAACCCATTAACCCTAACTCTTCCACATGTCCAGCGAGGAAACTAGTCCAAAACCAGGAACCTAATGAACCCTATTATATCCCTTCAGCATCTACATTAATCCACGGATCAGATCAGATCTTCGAAGTTCCCAACAATATTTCAATCCCATGATCCAAACCCCAAACTCAAGTTCTGTCCAAACAAACATGCTATGTTCATTGTTGAACCTTGTGTTCAGCCATACACCAAACCCTACCCATTCTTGAACCTAGTCTAACTAAATTTATGTACGATTTATTTAAATTTTTTAAACTGTTTTGTCCTGCATCAAACAGGACGAGCCATGGATGGCAGACCAAAGAAAGATCATCAAATGATTACAGTCACTCATTTGTTTGACCATCAGTTAGATAGTCCATTTATTTTTAATACAAAAGAAAGGAGCTAAAACCTCCCTTGTGGAACCTACCACAACCCAAAACCAACTACACAGTTAAAATTATTAAAAATACAAATAAAAAATATATATAGAGGATATTCTACTTGCGTGCAACCATGCCCCATTATGTTATGGAAGAATTGAGCTTATTGCTAGACTTAAACCCCAATGTACGTTCTATCCCACCCGACTCCAGTTTTGGCTAGCTCATCCACATTAACACTTGCTTCTCTAGGAACAAGGAAACTAGATAGTGAGCCATCTTTACCAGGTGTGCTAACCTCCAAGGACCTCGGCTCCTTTGATAGTAGCCTAGTCTCATTCTACCATAACTTGCTCAAATCCAAGCAACTGAGTTAACCAAAGTCCAAAAACCAGTGGCCGAGTCCCTGCTGTCCCCCACACATACGGTACCTGAGTAAAAGCCTTCAAAGACGCTCCCCATCTATCTCTAACTAGATCCCCAATACCAAAGGGGCCTGAGTTCAACATCTGTCAAAATTGAGTTTCATTGAATCAGTGAGGGGAGGAGGGGGGGGAACCATCTTCTGGAGATTTGGGTCAAAGGGGGGCCTGATTTAACAACTTCAAACCAATCCCTAACAAATGAGTCAATGAAAATGCCATGGAACGTTAAATGGTCCGTATTGTATATTGTGTATAGGTATAAACCGTTTATTAAGAATAAGGTTCTGGTTGAATCATCCTTCCTCCATTATTTATGCAGATTCTAATCTCAACTGGGAAAAAAATTGCAAAACAATAACAACAACAACAACAACAACAACAATAATAATAATAATAATAATAAAATTGTGACTTGTACTGAAATATAGTCTGTGTTATATGCAAAGACATGAGATAGTTAAATGTATTTAACACACAACACACCCCAGCAATGAACCCTAGGGAGAGAGAGACTCACAAGTAAAGATATCCAAAATTATCTGCCACAATCACAAGACCTTTCTCTGAATTTATGTCCATGCCATACAGCATCCTCCAACTACTTGGGCCCTAAGAAAAATAGTTTACCACTAAGACACATTGCAAATACTAGGCAGTTCATAGGATAACTATGGACTTTATTCTTTCTTCCTTTTTTGTATTAAATTCCCCCTCTTTCCCGTTTAGGTAAGCTGGGGTCAAATCCTGCCACCTCAAAGTCTGCGCAGACAACCATTTATTGGCTCAACTCTGACTTCTTAGGGAATTTGAAAGGAAGAACTTCACACAACATTCAGTTGTTTTCAAGCAATGAAATTATATAGAAAATAGAGTGTACGGTGGAGGTACAGAAATTCTAGTAACTAAAGCAGTATACAAATAATTCAGATGACTTTATTAAGTAACCAGAAAAAACTTAGCAGTGTTATATACTTGAGACCTCGCGAGTCACATTACAGGATAAACTTTCCAGATTCAAAAACCTGATGATGATTATCAGATCGGAAAACTTGGTTGAGTCTCAAAAAACTCATACTGGTACTTACGAAGCAGAAAATCACACAACAACATAACTATTATAAACTTCAAACACTATATCAAGCACCATAACCAGCTTCAGTCAACTCGTAGAACTTAACTGAGAGCTCATAAAACTTTAAACATACTTAAAACTTCCAAAAAAGCACAAAATTATACTTGTAATATACCCTTTTTTTTTTTTTTTTTTTTTTTTTGGGGGGGGGGGGTCTGAGAGATAGATGAAAACACATACTTCTAAAAAATTTGATTGATACCTCATTGAGTTTGAACAACGTTTAGATGCAAACTGTGAATTCAAGATAACAGCTAGAGAAAGAATCTTAAGAAAACAAATAAAATAAAAGAAGAATTATACACCTGCCATCCATCAGGGTTAAGGTCCATCAAAGAAGATGACAGTCCAGTCTCCAAGTCAGTGCAACTGACAGTCCCATCCGAAGATGCTGCATATAGAGTTCCATCATTTGATGGATTGAACCTGCAATGCATACATATATAGATAAAAAAGAAAAAGGAAAGAAGAGAAAACCTCAAGCCTAATAAAAAGATAAGACTCACCTCATGTTGTTAAGTATACAAGAGTGTATGTTTCCATACACTATCTTTTCATATACTTTACCATAATCCCAAACTCCAAGTTGTCCTTTCTTTCCAGAAAAATATGAAAAAAGGACAAAGTGTTAATAATCAAGAAAGAATCGCATCCTTTTCCAACTTAATCCTTAAGAACAAGTTACATATTAGCATTCATGAAAGGGTCAAGCCTACCTTATCTCCTGATAAAAGAATGTTATTGTTAGTTGGATGAAACTCCAAGCAGGTTATACGTCTACTGTGGTATCTTATAACTGCACAATCCACTTGATCTGGAATCACAAAAGTTGGCTTGATCTATTACACCAACAACAATATTTATTAATGTCATAGTTATACCAAAAAGGAATGTCTAAATATGATCCAATGATGAAGAAAAAAATAAAAGCATCAATAGTAGATGAAATTCTACCAAAATTTTGAACTTGAAACATAAAACTTGTCAACAGCATCAACAGCCCTAATGCTATATGAACTACAGGGGCAGCGAATATGACCTCAGACACTAGCAAACAATCAAACCCTGTAAAGAAGCAACTTGGCTTATAAGTTCACTTTGTACCAAAACATTGAAGTTGCAACAAAATGTCTAATGCTATACACTTCATGTGAACCATGTGGCAGTGAATGCCAGCTAATACATATTGATTAACTTCAAATTTCTTTATCAATTAGTCAATATAGGATCGCTCCTCTACGATATGTGGTAAAACCCATAATATAAAAAGTTTACATCATGAGACTTTTGTACAACAAACTCTAGAATTAAGCTTCAATACTGTAGTATCATTTGACAAAAAAAATACAAATAGATACCGATGATGACAACATTAGTTACAAGTAAAAGACAATGGAATTAATGACAACAAACAACAAGATGATATGAATGTGGGTTGATTCAACATACCGTTGGTGCCTTAGTTCTAAGCTGGCGTTCAAAGACGTAATTCAGAGGGCTTCGGGAGTTCTTGCAGGGTGCCGGGACAACCCCATGCTCCATAGCTACTCGATGTGGGCAAGTCATTGTAGTGTGTCCTTCAGTTCCCAAAACCAAAAAGATGGAACAAACATAGTATCAGAAAATTGAAGATATTGATAAATTAGCCAAATCAAAATGAGAGAAAGATAGAAGTTTGATCAGAATTACCAGGCATTTTACAGAGGAAGCAGGGTTTCATAGGGCAATCGATGTAGGTAGCGCCCTTGAATCCTGCTTCGTGCCCTGTTCGCTTGCAAACCTAAACCCAAAAATAAATAAAAAATTACTTTTTTTGTAAATAAAAGTAAAAAAGCATAACTAGGAAGAAGTCAAGGAAACAGGAAAAGGAAAATAAGAAAGAACAATCTAAAACCCTAGAGAGAACGCCTATTCGACATACTTTGCAGACTTTCTTGAGACTGATGGTTATCGGCGCTTTCCCTTTCTTCTTCGCATCTGAAGCTTCCATAACTTTCTCTTCCACTTTCTTTCCATTTTCATTCTCTACAACTTCTTCTTCTTCTTCTTCTTCTTCTTCTACCTCTTCCTGTACCTCTTCTTCTTCGTCTGACGAACTTTCTTCGGAATCTGTGTCCCTGTTTACGACGACTCTAGGGAAGGACGTTCTTCTGGTTTGTGGGGGCATTTTCGGTATAATGAAATATAAGGTTCGGAGGTAGAAACTGAGAGAAGGAATTGAGAACTGGGAAGAGAGGAACCGAATTAAAATGGAGCGGGAGGAAAATCAACCGCCTTTCACATCAGCGAAGAAGATGAACATTGAAATACCCATAATACACTTGTTCATTTAGTAAATTGACTCGTGGAAGAAGAGAGTTTTGAAAGAATATTGGTAGTTTGGAAGGTTATTTCAGATATCAATCCCCTTGAATATGGCGGGATACGACGTGGCCTACTGGCCACCGTTCCTAGTCTAGAACCCCTTCACCGTCGTGTCTCACGTGCGTTTTAATTGAAGGGGGCGCAACAAATCCTATGGCCCAATAACTTGGCGCGTCTCCAAACCGTTGGATTCGCAATCCATAACGTCGTGCATTTCATTTCTCCTACGTCACTCTTGATTGATATGGGCACATTTTCTGTTCCCAGTTTTGTGTGTTCCTCCGTGTTACTACACCATAAGCTTACAGGTGAGTGTTTATAGGCTTAAAAGCGTTAAGACCTAAAAGATGCACCAAATTCATAAACACACCATAAGTCAGTTTGCGGTGGGGGAGGGGACCTAAAAGATGCACCAAATTCATAAACACACCATAAGTCAGTTTGCGGTGTGGTAACACGAATGAACACACAAATTTGCTTCTAGAAAACTTGGGCAAGGGACCCAAAATACAACTAGGGCTGCAAGTTATTCGAAAAATGTCTGTGTTCCATCTACATTCGATCCGAAATAAGGCTTATCTAGTCTGTTTATAAAAATATTTGTTGATATCGGATAAGATACGAATGTACATTGATTCGATCTATTAAACATATGTTCTATCAAGATATAACAATATATAGAATATAGATTATAGACTGTTGGATTTAAAACTAATTCAATAGTCTTAAGTAACCTAATAACTAAAACCCTAAAAATACATAAATTCTTTACTTCGTGATTGTTCTCTCCCCATCCATGACAGCACCCACACAGTACTATCAGAACTATGCCATAGTAGCAGAAGTTCACACCCATCACATAGGAAGAGAGACTGTGTTTTGCTCCATTTGATATTGATGTCAAGCCATATGGCATCAAGAATCTTGGCAATGATAGAGATGGGTTAGGAAAAACCGTACTGGCAACGGTGACAATGACATCTATGGAATTGCCTATTTTGTATGATCTGAAATCCATATTATTTAAGCAGATAGTATACAAATATAGTTTTTAAATATTCATTAGTTATTAAATAGGATATGGATATGATTATACCTAGTCTGAATTAGGTCGTTTGCAGCCTTGGATACAGCCACGATGAAATTAGGATGGATGGTATTCTTTCCATTCTATCACATAACTCAAAGAGGTAGGGAAAGTCCAGAGAAGGCGGTGAGCTTCTAGCCATTGATCCATGGAAAATGATCCCAACACTGCCTTTGTTAATGATATTCTGTGTTCATCAACTTTGAAATTGAGTCTCTGGAATGTGGTGAGCTTCCAAGCCTTCGAGTTCCGAGGTTTATTTAGATATATATTTTTCAATAGAATTGCAGTTGTAAGGAATAGTAGATCGTCGGTAAGTGATGGATTCTAGACCAGTGAAATGGGCTATAGAGGTTGAGGTTTCTGACTAAAATGCATCGTTGAAGACAAAGACACCATTGACACTTGTCAAGAACAAGTCATGGGCTATTAAATTCGAGCTTGTCTGAACTCGATCTGAGTCACACTTTTAAAAATCGGACCTAGTTATGGATAATTTTCATGGGCCAAGATTGGGCCTAGACATTATATTTTGGGCTAGACTCAAGTTAACCTCGGCCCAATCTAGTCCAACTCGATTAACAGCCATACCAAAATGGAGAAGACTATCAAGTGATTGATTTAGGCAATACACCCAAACTTGGCCAAACAATGAGCTTCCATATTGAATGATAGACTTGTAGCTTTCACGTTGAAGTCTATAGGTGTGGTTCATCCATTCATAGACTACTCGTCTAATTAAAGATATATTCTTATTTGGTAGTTTCCTATTCTTTGGTTTTTCAACATATTTTCATTCTCCTTTACAAGTCTCCATAGAAGGGAGCTACCAAGGATATGTTCATGTCCCATGATGGGGGCCTCAATAATCAACTCAAGCACTTGACTGCATTAATAAAAAATCCACAAAAAATATAGAAAATGGAACCCCTCCCTCTTTTTGTTCATGCAATATGCTTAAGTAGCTTGAGATGATCAGGACACAATAGGGAGTCATCTTGCCTATGGCAATGGGGTAAGAATTCGCACCATCAAAGAAAGCTTCACAGGGCTAGGAAGAGTCCTTTTGGATAGAATCCGTCAGTGGTACTTATGATGCATGTATAAAACAAAAATCTTAAGAGTTGTTGTATATGAATAAAGTAACAAATAGAAGTTAGTGTGACCACACATATATCTATAAAAATAACCCAACAAAAAAAAAAAGCGTGCAAGAAAATGGGCAGGGGTTAGATGAAAACTCAAATTACCACTGATGATGCCAAAAAACTAGAGTTGGGTGTCACAAGATGAGCACAAGGTATGACTAACTCGCAGATGATCACCTACATAGAAGAGCAAAAGGGCACCGGTGTGGTACCAGTTGAGGACCCTCCAACGAGCAAGTCAGCGATATTCCAAGAAAAAAAAGAAGATATTTTACCCAAGAATAGTGTGCTTACCTTTCATCATAGGTGGGGTTCCCTTTTATAGTGAGATATGCAACCTTAATTTGTGATCCCGAGATATCCGAGGAAGAGATCTTTGGGATTCAATCGTTGATCATTCAAGATTCAGGGGGATCTATTGCCCTACATTTGGGAGGTTATGATCTTCTGTACATGTGCCTCCTATTATCGCTTCGAGATTCTCATGGTTGTTCCCAACAAGATAATTCATCTTCTGACTTACTTGGCCACAGATAATGGCCCGAGGGGTTTACACGAGCTTTTGGCTAGCTTGGTCATGTGGCTAGTGCTTGGTTCGACTTAGGCTGCATGTCCCGATCAAACGTTCATCACCTTGAGTAAGACTGTCGACTCTCAAGGGTACAATCTCGATCGGGGATAAGGGTTTGGTCAGGACCCAAGTTCTATCCCTATAACCCAGCATTTATTTTTGTTCACATGTCATCCTATGGTGTCAAAGACACCAAATCCTAGACATAACATTTTCTTCCTTTTTTATAGGTAATTTTTTAATTTTTTATGTTGTTCAAGACATGAGTGATTGTGGTACAAGGATGAGGGGACAATGATCAAGTTTTTGAATGGCACCGAAGTGGTTGGGTTTTATTAAGCAGTTGATTTGTCATTCCTTCACTTGATGGTAAAGAAATATAAGGATTTTTCTTTGTTTGAGGGCTGTAGATATCAATTATTTTTGCAAATGGTCTTACAATCTAAAGTAACAAAGGGAACCGCTAGTCACACCTCAAAAATTTATGAACTCACCTATTTTTAATTTTTTTTTAATACCCTTCCCCCCATCCCTCTCCGACTTAAAACACCCCTCCCTCCCATACCTCCAGCAACTACTCCGGCCTGGC
>JAOXJP010148823.1:0-13164 GCA_025762735.1 Platanus orientalis | reverse complement strand
TTACTTTTGTTCTGTGAACAGCCGTACTGAACTTCACTCTACGTTGCTTCTCAAATACACAGTCCTTACAAAAGTCCAACTTCACTGTCTTCTGACCACCAAGTAAGCCTTACTTGCTCAACACAGTCATCTCCCTCTCACCCATATGCCTAAGCCGCAAATGCCAAAGGCAGGTAGTGTCTGAATCAGTATTTGTAGATGATGAAACTACTGTTGCCCCTGAAACTGTGCTGCCCTGCAGCACATATAAATTTTCATTCTTCTGCCCTCTCATCACCACCAATGCACCATTTGTCACTCTCATGACTCCACCTTTAATGGTACACTTACATCCAATAGAATCAAGAGCGCTCAATGAGATTAGGTTCTTCTTCAAGTCTAGTATATGTTGGACATCTGTCAAGGTCCTAACAATGCCATCATGCATTCTAATCTGAATTGTCCCAACTCCTACAGTCTTACAAGCCATGTTGTTTTTCATCAAGACTGTACCGTCGTTCACCTCCTTATATGTTGTAAACCAACTCCGGTTCGGGCACATGTGAAAGGAAAAACCTGAATCAAGGATCCACTCCTCATCAGTACACACATTGCAATGAGAAATAACAATGACATTTTCAGAACCATCAGAACTGTCTTCTGCTACACCTGCAACATCTTTTCCCTTATTTTCCTTGAGCTTTAGGTAATCTCTATGAAAGTGCCCAAGCTTATGGCAGTAATGACACTTGTAATTCTTTGATTTAGATTTGGATCTAGATTTCCTACTTTCAGATGAACCTTTTTTATTCGTCCTTCCTCTAACCACCAGCCCTTCCGCCTGGCTATCACCCTCTTCTGCAAACACTCTCTTTCTTAATTCTCTCGAATGCAAGGATGCTTTGACATCCTCCATAGAAATCGAATCCTTTCCATAAAGTAAGGTAGTGATGAAATGCTCATAAGATGAGGATAGGGAGCACAACATAATTTAAGTCTGATCCTCATCATCCACTTTTACACCTATACTTTTTAAATCCATAATAACGTTATTGAATTCATCAAGATGAGTCTTCAGTGACATACATTCTCTCATTCTCAACGTATAGAGTCGTTGTTTGAGATACAACCTGTTCGTGAGAGACTTTGTCATGTACAGACTCTCCAATTGAAGCCATAATCCAGCCGTTGTCATCTCATCAGCAACCTCCCGCAGAACTTCATCAGACAGGCACAATTGAATCGCACTAAGTGCCTTGATGTCAAGTTCTTCTCGTTTGTCTTCCTTCATTGTCGCGGATAATTTATCATTCCCTAACAGCGTCTTGTATAATCCTTATTGTACCAACAACGCGCGCATCTTAACGCGCCAGAGACTGAAACTATTCTGCCCATCGAACTTCTCAACTTCGTACTTTGCCACCATTGCAATGATTAACCTAAGCTCTAATACCAGTTTGTTATGTGGAAACCTAGATCTATGATTGTATGCAACAAAGAAGAAGAGAGAAAATAAAACAAAAAAAACAATCACACCACAAGAGCAAAATGATTTACGTGGTTCGGCTTGAAGCCTACGTCCACAGGCAAAAACGGAGAAGAGCTTTCACTATGATCAAAGAACAGAGATTACAATGAACAGTGCGACAACACGAAAATCGAGAAAACCCTAAATATAAACCCCAAAAACCCTAATTTGAGCGGATCGGATCCGGACCCCAAAGCAGATACAAAACGGGTTAGAAAAATTTCAGCTGGACCCCCATGGGCAAAGGATTCACTTTGCTCACCTTCACCAATTTTTTGGGTCATATTTAGGTTTTTTGGATCATCATCCCGGGTTATATCTCAGGTTGAATACAAGACATTAACCCAACAACAAGAAGGGTATAGCCTAGTGTTCTTGTGCAGTGTATAACCATTACTCTCAGGAATCATGGCAGGGTCAGCGTAGATGGACACAGATCATAGGGAGGGATGGTCTATATAGCATCTTTCGTCAAGAAAAGGACAAGGGGACAACACCTAACATAGGTGACTTACATAAGGGAAAGAGTAACTATCTCCCATCAATTGTTAGAAAGTAGAAACTATCTTCCTAAAAAATAACATAGCTGACTTAGAGAAGGGAAAGAGTTATTATGTCCCATTTGTTGCTAAAACTTATAAGCTTCAAATAAATTTTTAGTTAATTAATTTTCAATTGATAATCACATCCTATAAACAGCACATAATCAACCCTATTCAGACTAATTACTAATTAATACCTCTTGGGAAAGAAATTATGTTGGTTGATCAACATTATTCTCCACCCCATGCAGCCATCTAGTGAGCACATATCAAACTACTCTTTCTTCTTTTTTCTTCCATGCTTTTTTGGTAGGGTCACTTGAATCCGCTTTATTGGCGACCCCCATAGGACCGCACCTTGTTCAGTACATTTGAACACTTGGAACAGAAAACTTAGGATACTAAGAGTGCGTTTGGTAACTTCCAAAGAATGCATTGTTGGGTTAGTATCTAGAATTCAACCTGAGATGTAACCCTGACGACGACCGGGAGAAAAACCCGAACTGACCTATTTATGGGCAAAGGTGATAAGCAATGTGGTTTGGGGTCCGACCTGACCCACGGAAAATAGAGTTTGGGGGTTTATACTTAGGGTTTCTTGGGTTTTGTACCACTATACTGTTCATTGTAATCTCTATTTTGATCATAGTGAAGCCTCTATCGCCGTTTTTGTCTGTGGTTGTAGGTTTCAAGCCCAACCACGTAAATCGTCTTGTTCTCTGTGAGATAGCTGTTTTTCACTATTTTCTTTCTTCTATTTTGTTGCAAACATCTCCAAATCTAAGTATTCCACACAACATGCATTCTCCTTTTTATCTCATTCTTTGGAAGGTTTAGAAACACCCACTAAATTAACACTTTGAATATTATATACTCAATAGAAAGACATGGCAAACTTAAAAGGACCACCAGTTCGATGGGTCCAACCTTAGAAGATCTCCTAAGTCAAAATCTACTGGATCATCGTATATAATTGGACCTGTCTCAAGTATGGTATTCTTTCTTAACGAAGAAAAAAAAATGTCATGAAAAGGATCCGAACTCTACAATTTTGGAATGTTGAGATCAGCAATGAAATTGATGATCGACCTGTGAGGTCTCAAGAATTTAAACTCAATCTCCTTGGTGGGACCAAGTAGGTGGGTTTGAATGAATGTGCCATGTCAAGTTTCTGAAATCGACATGTGATTGACAAGTTTCATAGTGGTGGAATCTTCAGAAAAAAACTTTCAAACTGGATGATTCTATTAACAGACCCAACCATGAATCTCATTATTCATCAGCGAAATTTCCCGTATCATGAAGGTATGGAAAAATTCAACATTTTTGTTTTCTTTTTTAAGTTCTAAGAATGAGTCTATGTGTCTTTGTCTCAATGTAGGAAATGGCATTATCAAAATAAATAGAGGCAAGCTTATTCACCAAGATTTTACTCTAAGTGAGGGGTTGGAATTTGATCTCCTGAATCTATTTTATGAATCGAGTAGAACTGAAGTGCCCAATTAGAAATTAGGTTGGGTAGAAGAGAAGGATCGACCAAAAAGGAATAGAATAATTCAAAATTTTAGGTGAACAGCCTACAAGTTATTAATTACAATTAATGACCTGTAAACAGGAGATAGTCCTTTAAAGGATTTTTGGTTGCAAATTGCAACCAAAGTAGTTAACTTAATTCAAATAGAATTAGTGGAGTCTAAGTGGAAATCCACTTTTGATTAATAAACTCGTATCAATAATACATCAAATTGGTTTTGTTTTAAACTTGAACTCTCCCATGATTCTAATGCTTTTAAGTTTAAAAATGGGAAACAACCTATTTAGGATGTATAAGTATCTTTCAAGAGCACGTTCTATTAGTCACATTAAACTAACCATCCATCCCCCCCCCCACACACACACCATAAAAAAAAAAACCCTCACCATTACCACATTATAGAAAAGATTAGGCATCTAGAGATTATTCTCCCACATTTCCATGGTTAGGTTCAAAATGTGCTATTTCCAAAAGAGAAAAAAACTTTATTGTTCACATAAGATCAATGTTAGACTTAGTATCAAATTATTTCAAATCTAGTAACATGGCCATTATATGGAACACATCCAGTGACCAAGATACACTGAGGAAGCCTAAGCACAAGTACCATATATGGACCATTATTGTCGAAAGCCAGTAGGAAGCTTGTTTAAGAACCGCCGTGATGAAGGGTTTACAGGGAATTACCTTCATTTTAGCGTTCCATATCACTGTCACGATTAATCATTTCTTCGATGAATTAACATATTGATGGTTAAGGCCATTGGACAAATGCTAAGTCACTACCTTTCAAGTAGGAAGACTTTGCATTCATCAACTAAATACACAGGCCCTTATGTCTACATTACCCCCAATACATCAAATCAAACTGCTAAATAAAACTAATTAACTCCAGTCGATAATGAAACCTTGTTCTAATATTTATTATGCTGCCATATCCGCTTAAATAGGGCCTTTGTAGTGTCTCATGCGATAGAGACAATTCATATACATTGGACAAATCAGCGACGACAGACACCCGTCTAAAATTATCATAAATTTTGTGTTGCTTCGTACAACTTGATGACGTCCATACGGAAGACTCCAATAGTTTGACAAGTGCATGGATCCCCATATATATATTGTAGCAGCTTCTGCATTGATGCTCATAGGTTTTGACTTATTTCTACATTCATCCCTTAGTTTTTGTAAGTGGAATTTATCTCACTACATTATATAGAAACTCTTCAAATTACCCGCCCGCCATAAAAATTCATCAAACATTGGTTAATACAAGGGTGTAACACTGAGTTCTTAAACATATGTCGTGGGGAAACCCTAGATTTGGAGTTTGTATACAAGCAAAATAAAAGAAGAAAATAACAAAAAACAGCGATCACACAAATAACACAATGATTCACATGGTTAAGCTTAAAACCTATGTCCATGGATGAAAATGACTAGAGATTTTCACTATGAATGAAGAACAAAAGATTACAAAGAAAGTGTAGTTGCACAATTCACAAGAGAACCTCATGTAACCCATAAAAACTTTGTTCTCTGCATGGGTTGGGTTGGACCCTGGATTGGGTTAAAATACAGGTCAAAAATTTTGGCCAAGGACAAACCCTGACCCACATAGCCTATAAACAGGTTGTTCGCTTTTTTACATGGATCACACACTTGAGTTTGCATCTTGGGTTGAATTCGAGGCACATTCCTAACAACGCCTGTATTTTGCCTAAATCTATGCAATTGCACAATTTTCTTCATTGTATTAACATTTTATCTCCTTATAGAAACAAGTTTGGCAGGAGGAGATGTCAAAATGTTGAGCCTGTGTCTTTAATTCACACAGCTCTCAGAGAGAGCCATGTCTTGACTCCACATAGAACAACCAAAGATGTTATTTTCTGGAAAGCGTTTTTTTGTATAAATAGGGTTTGGAGTGTGGGATATTTTTTGGGGCTCTTCTCTTGGAACCATAATAGGGGGTTTTGGAAGAGAAGAAAAGGCAGCCGCTACTCTTTGTAATCTTGTTTTTTCTCCATAGTGAAATCTCTTTTCGTTTTAGCTCGAGGATGTAGGTTTTAAGTCGAACCACATTAAATCGTCTTGTTCTTACTTTGTGTGTTTGTTGTTTGCATTAATTTCTTCTTCTATTCATGCTGCACAAGATCCAATTCTAGCTTATGTACAATAAACTAGTATCAGAGTCCTAGGTTGCAATTGGGGTTTTTTGACATGGCAAAAATGTATGAAGTGTGAAATTTGACAGACATAACAGCTTTAGTTTATGGTACATGAAGATGCGTGCATTGTTAGTTCAACAAGGACTGGCCAAAACTTTGATGGAAAAAGAAAATCTAGAGATCAACTTGACCTCAAGTCACTCTGTGTAATTCAATTATGCCTGGCCCGATGAAGTGCTACAAGAGGTTATAGATAAGGTGTCCGCGGCTGAGTTGTGACTCAAGTTGGAAAGCCTGTACATGACCAAGTCTCTTACGAACAAATTATATTTGAAACAATGTCTTTATAGATTGAGGATAAGAGAAGGTATGTCTCTAAAAGCTCATCTAAACGAATTCAATAAAATCATTATGAATTTGAAAAACATTGATATTAAAATTGATGATGAAAATCAAGTTATCATTGTTTTATGTTCTTTATCTGCATCATATGAACACTTTGTTACGACCTTATTCTATGGAAATGATACAATCTCTATGAAGGATGTTAAGACATCATTGCATTCTAAGGAATTGAGGAAGAAGGTATCTGAAGAAGATGATTAGGGACAGACAGAAGATTTGTTTGCAAGAGGAAAAATGAATGAAAAATGTTCTGAAAGTGATAAATGTCAGTCTAGATCCAAGTCTAAAGGAAAGGGAAAGTTGCAGTGCTTTCGTTGTAAAGAATATGACAGATGAAGAGGGATTGTCTAGAGTGTGTTGACAAGAAGAAAAAAGATAGTCCTAATACAGTGTTGGCCGATTAACATGAATAGATTAGAGATTTTCTCACAGTTTTCAAAGGTATTGACACTTTTTCTTATGATGAATGAATATTAGATTCAGATTATCTTGTTCATATATGCTCTAGGAAAGAATATTTTGATACGTTCCAATAGAAGAAGACAAGTTTTGATTCTTTGAGTGACAGATCTATTTGTGATGTCACGGGTGTTAGAACGGTGAAGATCAAGATGTTGGATGGAGTGGTTTATACTTTTGGTGGTGTGGAATACGTCCCAAAGATGTGAAAGAATTTAGTATTCTTACACTAATTAGACTCTAAGAGTTATAAGTTTTAAACTGTAGGTGGAGCCATGAAAATCACATGTGATTGTTTGGTCTAATGAAGGGAGAAAAATGTGGTAATGGTTTGTATTGTCTAATAGGGAATACGGTGATTAATGGTATTTCTTTACATTGATGGGTAGTTAGAAACGGGATACACGGAATAATTAGTGCTTGTATAGGGTCTCTCTTTCGCAGTTAAAATAGATACAGGTGTTACAGGTTTCTAGGTGGTAGATGATGGTGAAACAGTTTCTGCAGTTAGAGATGATAGATTGAGGTCTCTTTCTGGAGTTGATTAAGTGAGTCGACTTAGGGCAACTAGACATGTACATTGACCAGGTTATGATCGAGTTGGATGGTATCAAGACCAAATTGATTCAATAGTATGTGTAACGGTGATTCTTCATGCCCAATGGTTGTTTGTGGTGATAGCAAACAAGATGCGATTTGGGATTGAGGTGAAGGCACTACAACAAAAATGGTTTTTAGCAACATACTTTAGGAAGTGTTTTTGTACAAATGTTGCAAAAGTTATAGTATTATACAGTGTTTCTCTCAAAAAAATGTTGCTAAAGGGGTAAAATGACAAAAATAACCCTTTTATACAACGTTTTCAAAACGCTTCTTATGAAGATGCGCAAAAAGCAGTGTTTTGAAAATGCTTAATATAGAAAACAGGGTGGTTTACTAAGAATGAGAAGTGCAGGTTTTCTCTAAGTTGTTTCGTAGTGTGAACCAAAGTGGAGTGTGGTGTATATATCATAGGCTATGTGTCTTATCAAAGATACAGGTGTTCACAATATCTAGAGTTACCATTTTGTGTTATGTGAAGAAGATGGGAGTAGAGTTTTTTGTATTATGTAACCTTAGAAGAATTAAAGCCAAGGTGGAGATTTGTTGAATCGGTATGTCTTTAATTCACACGACTCTCAGAGAGAGTCGTGTTTTGACAGCACATAGAACAACCAAAGATGTCGTTTTTTGAAAAGCTTTTTATTTTTTATTTTTGGTCTGAAACCCATGTTAAGTAGGGTTTGGAGTGTGAGATATTTTTTGGGGCTCTTCTCTTGGAACTGTAAAGGGAGGCTTTAGAAGAGAAGAAAAGGCAGTTGCCACTCTTTGTAATCTTGTTTTTTCCTCATAGTGAAAATCTCTCTCTGTTTTTGCCCATAGATGTAGGTTTTAAGCCGAATCATGTTGCATGTTCTTGCTTTGTGTGTTTGTTGTTTGCATTAATTCTCTCTTCTATTTATGTTGTGCAAGATCCAAATCTAGGCTTCCACACAACAGAAGAAAATCCTAGTAAATGTAGGGAGATAAACGCAAAATGTTGAGACATAGAAAGGAAAGTGCAGAAATATGCCAAAACTTGGAGCACAAATCCTTCATTAGAACTAACATTTTTTTAAAAATAAAAATAAAAATCAATAGTCCATTTTATGACAGGAGTATCCAGTGTAAGAACAAAATAACACACACCTTGACTACCTTCTTCAAGCATAGTATTAAGACGCTAGACTTACATAGGGGGCTGGGAGTTGTGGGTTGGGCCCAAATGGTTAGAACGATCACAAAGATTTGATCCACTGCATGTGGAAGGTGGAAATTGCACAAGAGACCAACTTTATATTGAAAGTAAGAGATTCCTATGAGGTACATGTTGTACCTTGGGTCCCAAACACCTCACGATGATGATCATCATCCATGATAAACCCATTCATCTCCTTCCTCAATTTTATTTTCTATTTATGAAATCATACATAAGAAAACAAGCATCAGCACAAGCACCACATTTATAAGGGCGTCCTCAAGACGGTGGTGGAGAAAGTGTGGCACCTAATTCACAAACGGGTGGGAGTCATGTGCCCTAGACAGCACGTAATAAATACAAAAGGTGTTTGGGGCCCATATTGTTTGAATTTTTTCACACATGAAGTTCTTCACTCCATTACTTGAGCTGATTTCAGGGTGATACCGAAGATGTGTAACTTGGAAAAGATTAAAAAAAAAAAAAAAAAGGAAAAACAAAGGTGAAAAAAAGGGGAAAAAAAAAAGAAAGAAAAAGAAGGAAAAAACATTTTCTCAACATTTTATAGTAGTAGTGTTAGTAATCCTGTAGTTGATAGAGAGATTGTTTCTTCTCCTGGGAGGTTCAACCACCACCTACCCTTTCTCCTTGACCAACAAACGATTTTAATGAACAATGAATTCATCTGCTATTTGTTAGTGCGTGTCAAGATCCTTCTCCACACCCTCCCTCTCGCTCTCTCTCATCCTTAAAAGGGAAGCACTCGCACACGCTTTCCCGAATCAAATGAGACTTCATTAGTGGCGTCAAAGAGGTGGTGCGTAGTGGGTTAATGGCCATGACTGATTAGCAGAGAGACTGAAGAACAAAAACCCATACTTTTGTATTGCCTTTCTTTTTATGGGTAGCTCCAACTTTTGCAAATTAAAGCAAAAACCAAAGATTAGAGAGCGCCATTGCTTGTTCTAAGATCATGGCTAGGTATATTAAGCCAATGCGTCTCTTTAGTGTTCCTTTGTTGAACTCTCTCTCTTTTGGCTTTAGCTTCTTTTGTGGTGAAATGGGTGTAATGGGTGCGACGAGATCGGTGCTAACGTTAATGGGGAGAGCCATTAACGAAGTTGTGAGTTTCATTGTCTTCACTGTGCTGGACCTCCTTGATTTCCTTCTCTGTATTGTTTACAAGCTCATCGATTTCTTCGTCGAGGCCGAATGGAAGCCGTGCTACTGCTCGTCGGCGAAAGAAGCAATCACGAGCAGCGGCAAGATCTTGGTCTCTGAACAAGGAGAGTCCAAAATCGTGTGCCTTTGCTCGAGTAAATTGCAGCTGGAGGACATCTCAGACACCCTTTACACCCGTCCTTCTCTGGTGTCCGAGATCTCCAAGTCCACCGTGAAGGAGCTGAAGCGGTTGAAGCTAGAGAGGACGACGATCCAGGCTTGTGAGAGGATCAAGAATGGGACTGTGAGATCCACGTTCACGGTTAATTCCACCATTGTTGAGTTGCTTGAAGGGAAGATTGGAGGGCAGCAATTGCATCCCATTCCTCGATGGTCCGATTGTGATTGCGTGACCTGCACTTCTTGGAGCTCTTCTTGCAAAGAAACACTTTTTGTTCGAGTCGAAGGAGGTGAAGGTACTTAATTTACACAAGAAAATGTTGAGATTTATGAAGTATATTAACTCTAACCTCTTTTACAACCTTAGGGTTTTAGGAGAAACCCGTTGAATACTTATGCGTCAAAATAGATCGAGACTGTTCCATATAAAACCAAATGATTATAACACCATTTTTAAGATTTTTTAAAGAAAATGTTTTACCAAGATTTGGAATGCCTCGAATCATCATCAGTAATGGGGGTATCAGTGACGGGTACACACTTCTGGTACCGACGTTTTGAAGAGGTGTTTTATTTAAGATGGTACCAACCATTAAAGATAAATAAATAAAGAAAAAAAGAAAGTAGAAGAGCAGGTTTTAGGCCACGAGTTCGAATCTTCGTGTGCACATTATGTGGACTCTACCTAGCTCCCACGTACATTGTCAGGTGGAAGTGAAAATAATCTGAAATCTGATTTTGAATTTGATCAATTTTGAAAATACCAGATAAGGCAAGAGAAGACGTGTTGTTCATTCATGGGTTCATCTCATCTTCCAAATTTTGGACCGAAACATTATTTCCAAACTTTTCGGACGCTACGAAATCATCATATCGGTTGATCGCCATCGATCTGCTTGGGTTCGGGAGGAGTCCAAAGCCAACAGACTCCCTCTACACCCTAAGAGAGCACGTGGACATGATCGAACAGTCAGTGATCGAGCAGTACAAAGTGAAGTCCTTCCATATAGTGGCTCACTCCCTAGGCTGCATTTTGGCTCTAGCCCTGGCCGTTAAATATCCCGGAGCCATCAAGTCCTTAACCCTACTTGCACCGGTAAGTCATCTTAATTATTTAACTTTTACGTTAATGGTGATTTTAACTTCTCATTAATGGGGTTTTGAACCGGTTTATGAAACGGCACAGCCATATTTTCCGGTACCCAGGGGTGAACAAGCAACCCAGTACGTTCTCCGGCGGGTGGCTCCCCGGCGGGTTTGGCCGCTGATAGCTTTTGGTGCATCCATAGCTTGCTGGTACGAGCACATTAGTCGGACGGTTTGCCTGCTCATCTGCAAGAACCACCGGTTGTGGGAATTTCTCACCAAATTTGTCACCAGAAACAGGTAACCCAACATCTTAAAAGTTATAACTCTTTTAAAAAATGTCTTTTGGAATACACTTTTGCAAAACTTTTAAGTGACAATACCCATAAAATCAAATTTAAGATGAGATAAACTTTGGAGGTGTTCTTGTTCTCTCAATCACAAATTTTTTTATGTTGTACCAAACTAGAGGATACTAGGTAACAATTCACAATCAAGAATTAGATGAAAAACCCCATTATTATTATCAAATTTTAGTGCCTTTCTCAATCAAAAAGATATTGATTAATTTACGACTATTATATCTTAGGAGTCTACTTTATTTGGGGTGGTGCTCTTGGTTGGGAATTTTGGATATTCTACCCAGGACCCCAATGAATTGAAAGACTTAAGAAGGTCTTATTCACAAGAAAGAAAAAAATGTTGGTTGGTTTTAGGAAAAGCGGCGAGGAGAGGAGGACGGCTGGATTCAGGAGAAAGTAGCTAAGATTATGCTATATTAAGTACTGATGGGAGCTCGAATAATCTCCAGTTGAACCAGAGAGATAGCATGCTAGCACAATAGAGCATTGTGACACAATGCCTGATAAAGGGTATTTTGAGAAATATATGGGGTGTTTATCTACTTTATTTACTAAAACACTCATCGTGTCATGTACTGGCGTGATATCTCTCCTGTTTGACTGGAGAATGACTCTGATTCCAACAATGGGAGGTTCATCATCTTCAACAGAATTAATTAAAGAGGTTCGAAAGATAGAGTGCCATAGAGCTAGGGCCATCAAAGTCACCTACCATACACAGCCTGTACCTCACCCACCAGACGTGGATCATTTATGCAGTGGGCCACCTCTTGGATAGAAACCATTACATAATTAAGAGATTAAATGAGAATCTAAAACTTTTTCATCTTTTGTAGATCTAAAACATGAACTGTGAAAATGATCAGGTTAGATTCTAGGTTGAAACTTTGGAAATAAAAACCGTGATTACATTTTTTTGGGGTGTTATTTTTGACCCGTTTTCAAGACTGTCTTAAGAGTATTTTAGGGTTTCAACCCGTGTTTTGGAGTAGGGTTTTTTTGAGATCTTCATCGCAATATATGCAGTCTTGTTAGTAAGATTTTGTAAGGATTATTTGAGAGAGATTTCTTTATAGGGATAATTTGTTGTAACTTATAATTTTTACTACAATAAAAAGCTTCTTGATCGTCTTTGCCAGTGATAGAGGTAATGTTGCTGAACCATGTAAATTCGTGTGTCATGTATGATTGTCTTTTTCGTGTTTTTCAAACATTACTGTTAACCAGAATCCAAACTGTTTTGTCATAACAACATATTAGTTATTATAATAGGGTGATTAAGTCATTCCAATATTTCCACCAAGGTCAGTCAGTGTTCTCTTTGTCTTTGAGTTGAAAATTTCAAAGTTGGAGGCTTTTGTCTTACTGAACATCAAAATTTTAATATGTCTGATATAATTAACTATACAATAACATTTCATCCAGCCTTTTTTACTTAGAAGATAATCAACCTTACAGTCATGACTAATTAACATTCAAGAATGGCAGGATCAGGACATATATGATGGAAGGGTTCTTTTGCCATACTCATAACGCTGCATGGCATACCTTACACAACATCATATGCGGCACGGCTGGCAAGGTTGATGAATATTTGGATGCCATCCGAGATCAATTAAAATGCGAAGTCACCGTATTCCATGGCAGAGACGATGAACTTCTCCCGGTCGAATGTAGCTACGCCGTTCAGTCACGAATTCCTCGAGCTCGCATTAAGGTGATCGAGAAGAAAGATCACATTACGATCGTCCTCGGAAGACCGAAAGCTTTTGCCATGGAACTTGAGGAGATTTGGAAGAAATCAAGTGGTTAAGACAATAGTATTACCCATAAAAGAAAAGGTGATACACCCACTCACCATTTCTTTTTTTTGAGGGAGGGGGGGTTCCTTTTCTTCTTCAAGTTGTCTAGTCTCAGTTGGGCCATGTGATTATTACCCATTAATAGAGTGCAAAAAGTTTATTGATAATTATCTTAATA
>JAOXJP010148812.1:0-13164 GCA_025762735.1 Platanus orientalis | reverse complement strand
GCTTGAATTATTCATTTCCTGTTCAATTTAAATAAAGTGAAGAAAATTAAGATAAGAACTAATAAAACAAAGATAAAACAAGTAAAAAATAAAGACTAAAGGATATGAAATGATGATAAAATATAAGCATATCAGTCATCACTGTGGAATGTAAAAGAAAAATGTTTCACAGGTTATTTTGAGAAAGATTAGTTCATGCTTGTCAATGGTGTATTTGCTAAAACACACAAGATTGTTTTTCTACATATGTTGGATGGGTCTACAATGATAACAATTCAACATTTACTGCAAAGGATCCGCACTCCCACAATCAAACTCTCCTGACCAATGGGAGTGAAAAGTTGCACATAAATAATAAGAGGATAAGCTTTAAAGAAGTTGAATCCAATAATTCCAATTAATCTCTTAAATGCATAATCTTAAAAGTCAAGTAATTTTAATTTAATAAAATTAAAACCGACTGACTCGAGACATAAAAAAGTCGTTATTGTGTTTATTGAAAATAGTCGAGGCCTCCCACAAGATTGTGCACGGGAGTGTGCCACGCTACCTCTAAGATTCATCTAAACTCGAAATCAACTCCTTGTCTTTCAAAGTCAAGTGTTTGAAATTCCATGAAAACTTGTCAAAATTTTATGAAAATCTCGGTAGAATCTACCATTATCAAGTTGTTTAACACATGTGAAAACTAAGTCAAGAAGACAACAGTAGCATCATCAACCAAGTGGAGGTTCTCCTATAAGACCACACTTGGATTGCGATGGTTTTTAATCCCAAAGACAAAGTCTAGCTCACCAAGTGAGCTGCTGGTCCAAGGGTTCTAAAGGGCTTTGTGTTTCATAACACATACCAAAAATAAAGAAAAAATAGAGGAGGAAGAGGTCATTAATCCCTGTCTTTTCTCCTTCTTCTCCTTCTATTTTTCTTCTTTGTTCTTAGCTTTCACTCTTTGTTTCTAGCCCAATTCGTTGTCTTGGTCACATAATGGGTTTCAACCCATTTATTTATGTCATATAGTGATGATGGGCTTCAATACCATCTCACCAACCACCCATTACATGTTCAACTCTCGATGGACATCAATCGACCAAAATTTTGGTGACTAGGCCTTTCCCAATGTGAGACGTGGGCTCTATACAAGCTAACTTGTGTCCCAAGCTTCGTATAAGATATTTTGGGTCACTTGTAAGTAAGCATAACCTGTCCGCGATTGAGCTTAGTTGCAGACTAGACCTTAACGGGCTTTAGTCACAAACCCATCTCAATCACAACCCACGGACCTCAGTCATGAATCTTGTCCCAAACCAGCCCAGCTACGCTTAGTCATGATACACTTAGTTTCCATCCAAGTTCAGTCATGATCTTGCCTAATAACACTTAGTCGCTGTCCTTAGCCCGACTTAGGTTAAGTTACGAACCACCCGTCTCAGGTTTAGTCGCGAACCAGTCCCATAACAGACCCTTCAATCACAACTAACTCAAATTTCATGAGAATCCATCTGGACCGTTGAAATGAATTTTACCGGCCATGATGTAACTCTGCGATAATGTACAAGTGTGAAACGAAAAGTGCACCTCAAAGTGCCCATGCACCTAAGTCCTTGTCCTTGCCCACACCCATAGTCGTGCCCGAGCCCATGCACATCTGCATGTGCATGTGGGCAAGGTATGTAGTACCTCACTGCATTGCAGCTACACAGGAGAGTGCTCTCCAAAATACAAGAGGTAGGGTGAAGCAATATCTTATATACAGCTCATTGTTTTTAACCCTGCCAATGTGTGACTAAATAAAAAACAAGGTTTTTCAAAATTTTAAAAACACAAACTGAAAGCAATAAAAAAAAACATAGTATCCATAAATGATAAAAAGACCTTTGCTTTCAATAATCCCCCACTTGTTTCTAAAATTTTTGAAAACATGTTTTTATTAGGCTGCAAACGAGGTCCTTTGTACATGGTGGATAACACTGAAACCAACACCTTGTATAACAGGCTATTGTCTGTTTGAAATTATAGTAGAGTACCTTGGAATTGGTATCTCATTTGACAAACTCATCTTGTTACATGCACATTCCTCTTAAGATAGTTTACACTACATAAAGCTCAGCACATTACAGTCTATGTTCCATCCCATGTTAACTAAGAGTTCTAGAGACAGCTTGAATCTCATAGAAAGTGACCAGCTTCCACACTAAAAAAAATTGACTTTCTTATTTGGCATCAATGACTAAGGTTACAAGGAATTATTTCAATAACTATCAAAAGCGTGTTTTAGCTCCACAATGTAGAATCTTCATAGGAACAAACTTATTTATTAAATAAATATATGTGTTTATTTAGTAGTACATGGCTTGTTTTCCTATTGAACCTTTTGGCAATCAGATTGGTTTCCCATTAAACTTAAACAAGCAGATTAGGTGTCCACCAATACCACCTACAGGCTTAATAATCCCGTTCCCTTTGACATATCGAAGGTTAACTCCTTCCCAAGGCGTTTGGATAAAATATCTACTAGATTCCCATTGTACTTCACATACTGTGTGACTACTATGCCATTGGTTCTTAAATTTCTCACATGATTATGCTTTAGTCATATCATCATGGACTTTCCATTATAATTCTTGTTATATGCTTTTCAGTAAAACAACCTAATTACCATAGTATATGGTTATAAGAGGAACCAACTTGGTCCACATTGATATGCCTACTAATACATTCTTTAACCACTTTACTTCCTCTACAGCTAATGAAAGGGCCACAAATTCAAATTCCAATGTTGAATGAGTTAAACAAGTTTGTTGTTTTAAATTTCAAGAGATTGCACCTCCTGCCAATGTGTATATCCAGACTATCACAGATTTAGAGTCATCCAAATTTGAATTCCAATTAACATCGTTTTGTCCCTCAACAACAGTTGTAAACCTTCCATAATGGATCACGTACTTCATAATACCCTTCAGGTACCTTAAAACCACAAATAAATAACTTCAATGCTAACTACCTGGATCACTTGTGTATTTACTCATCATTCCAACTGCAACTGTGATGTTTGGCTTAGTGCAGTACAATATGTATATTAAGAAACCAACTATTTATAAATACTTGTATTAAAATACATGACAACCTCTTTTTGTTATCAACTTGACATTGATGTTAATAGGTATGGATGTCGGAGTACATTCGTACATGTCAAATATTTTAAGAATTTTCTCAAAGTACTATGATTGTGTGATAACAACCCCACTGTCATTTCTAATAATATTGATTCTCATAATCACTTTGGCAACCCCTAAGTCCTTTATATCAAACCCCAAAGACAGGAACTTCTTAGTGTTGTTTACACAATTAATATTAGATCCTAAGATTAGCATATCTTTGATATACAGATTGATTGTTAAACATGACTTTCTGAAGATCTTGCTATATATACACGTGTTGTCATTATTAGATTTAAAATCCATTTTTAAGGATGGTAGGTCGAAACTTATCAAGCCATTGTTTTGCTTTTTGTTTCAATCCATACAAGGATTTTATCAACTTGCACACTTTATTTTCTTAACCTAACATGACAAAGTCTTCTGCCTACTTCATGTAAATTTCTTTTTCTAGTTGGTCATTCAATAATGTGGTCTTTATATCCATCTAATGAATAGTCAGATTCTTTATTGGGGCCATCGTTGTCAACAATTTGATAATCAATATTCTTGTTACAGGGGAACAAGTGTTGAATTAGTCAAATCCCTTATTTTCTATGCACCCCTTAACAACTAGTTTGGCCACGAACTTTTCGATCCGAATTTTCTCCTAAAAATCCACTTGCAAGTGATGGGATTACAACCATAAGGTAGATCCACAAGCACTCATGCTTGGTTAGACATAATTTAGTGTATCTTGCCATCTATTGGTTCTTTCCAAAAGACAGCATCTTGGGATGACATTGCTTCTTTAAATGATAATAATTCTCTATTTGCCAGATATACTACACAATAAGGACCAAAATCCTTCATCTTTATTTATTTGGCACTTTCCTGATGTGTTGCTTGTTTGAATACCTTGGATTTCTGTTTATTACTAGACTTAGGCTCTTTTACCTCCACTATTTCTTGACTATTCTTAATCAAAAATACGTTATGAAAGAACTATGCATTTATGGATTACCACAGTGTTGAGGGAAAGTGTCTCTAAATTGAGAAATCTATAAGCTTTACTCATAATAGAGTATCCAATAAACATGCAATTTGTTATTCTCTGTCCAACCTTTGAGGTATGCTCATTCTGTAATTTAACCTAAGCAAAACAACTTCATACCTTGAAGTAACACAAATTTGTTTTCCTTCATTTCCATATTTTATATGGTGTAATACTTAGTGTCTTATGAGGAATACGATTCAACATGTAGAATGCGGTCAACAAGGCTTCTCCCTACAGACTCTGACATTTACTTAAACTTGTCAGCATATAATTGATTATTTCAGTCAACGTGCAATTCTTCCTATCAGCAACTCTATTTTGCTGTGAAGTGTAAGGTGTTGACATTTCTCTTTTAACTCCATGTTCTTCGTAGAACTTCATGAAATCGGAGTCAATGTATTTTCTACCTCAATCAGACCTTAAAGCCGTGATCTTCAAGTTAATGGAGTTTTCAACTACAACCTTATATGACTTAAACTTCTCAAATGTTTCATCATCTGTCCTTATCATAAACACATATGTATACTTAAATGCATCATCAATGAATGTTATGAAATACTTTTTACCTCATCTTGTAAGAGTGTCTATCATCTCACAAATATCACTATGTCTTAGATCTATTACATTCATTGATCTCTCTACACTCTCAAAGGAGCTACGTATAATTTTACATTTACTGTACATTATGCATTTATCGTTAGATAAAGAAGCGAGATTAGTGATTACTCACAATTCAATCATCCACTTGATTTTCTTTATAATTAACACGCCTAATCTATCATGCCATGGATTACTTGACTTAGACATATAAGTTGAACTTGGTATCTCATTGATAGTATTCAATTTAAACATACCATAAGTGGAAAAACTTTTTCCTACAAAAAATCATTCTTAGTCAGTACAACTTTATCGGACTCAATTGCAATCTCTAATCCATGCTTGTAGAAATGCATACCTCCCATAAGTGAATTTCAGCTCAACCTCTCCATTATCATTAACACTAGAATTGGTGAAGTTTTCCATGTACATGTTCTTTTCATTTATATTTTCATGGGAATTAAACAAGTTCCTATAATTGCAAATGTGGCATGCAATGTTAATGTCTACCCACCAGTCAACTTCATCTCCCACTAGATTTAATTTAGAGATCATGGCAACGATCTTCTCAAATTTAGTACTTTGATTTCCCTTATCCTTACTTGTACTGACGATCTTCTTACTGCAACAGTCACGAGCAATGTGGCATGACTTTCGGCAGTTGAAGTAGGTGAATTTAAATTTATATTTCTTGAAGGGTTTATTCCCTTCCTTCGACTTTAGCTTAAACTTTGTTTTCAATGGTTTCCTATTGTCAAACTTACTCTCGACAACATGGGCCTTAATAGAATGATCTTCTTTTTTCTTATTTTTCATGGTGAAGCTCTTCGATCCTTGAGAAATGATTTAAAAATTTCATAGACATGTCTTCTTTCTTGTGCACCAGCTTAAGCTTTTAATCATTCAAAGAGGGTGGCAATTTGGCGATTACAACATTAACTTGATACTTTGGGGGAAGCGGGATGCCAACAACAAATATAGATTCAACCATCTTTTGCAAATCTTTAATCTGCTATAGAATTGGTATAGTATCAACCATTTTATATTGTAGGTAGTTCTGGACTTGAAACTTCTAGTTGTTGGACTTTTCACCGAGATAAACTGCTCTTAGGGCTTCTTAGAGCTCTTTAGTAGTCTCGAATTTGTTAGAGAACTATTCGAACAATTCATCAATTAATTCTCCCAAGAGGTAATAACAGCAAGTTTGTTCATCACGATCCTACTTCTCTTTAGCATTGACTACCACTCTAATCCATACTTTAGGGGTTCCAACAAGGGCATGATATATGGGAGGTTCATCAGTCAATACATACCTGACTTTAAGATGCTGAAGCTGATACAAGATCTGACATTCCCATCTGTTGAAGTTCTCTTCATTAAACTTATTGGTGTCGAAACCAGGACCAAAGGGTTCACGTTTGTGTTTGTAGTGGGAGTAGACATATTTTCAAATTGTTGGATTTATGAATGCAATAATTCTAATTAATCCCTTAATTGCACAATCTTAAAAGTCAAGTAACTTTAATTTATTAAAATTAAAACTGAGTGACTCGAAACATTGAGGTGCAAAATGCGTTTCTTGAAGATAGTCGAGGCCTCCCACAAGTTTGTGTAAGGGAGTTTGTCATGCTACCTTCAGGATATAACTAAGCTTGGAATCAACTCCTTGTCTCTTAAAGGGCTTGCACTACTAGACGGAGACGTATAATACCTCCCTTTTATAACTTACTGCCCTTTTAGAGTCAACTGTTCAAAACAGAAACCACTTATCAAAATTTTTATGAAAATGTTGGTAGAGTCTCCCCTTATCAAGTTGTTTAACACATGTGAAAACCGAGTCAAGAAAACAACGGTAGCACCATCAACCAATTGGAGGTTCTTTGACAAGAAAACACTTGAATTAAAGTGGTTTTTGAACCAAATGAGATAGCTTATCTCCCCAAGTGAGCGGCTGGTCCAACGATTCTAATGGGCTTTGTGTTTTTCAACGCATACCCAAAAAGAAATAAATAAAGGAGGAAGATGTCTTCAATGACTGCCTTTACTCATTTTCATTCTCTCTCTTATTTTTTGAAGCCCAATTCATTGCCTTAGTTGCAGAATGTGTTTCAACCTATTTCTTTATGTTATATAGTGATGACGAGCTCCAATATCACCTCACCAACCACCCATTACATGTCCAACTGTTAGTAGACATCAATCAGACCATTTTTTGGCAATTGAGGCTTTCCCAAGGCGAGACGTGGGCTCTGTATGGGCTAGCTTGCGTTGCAAGCTTTGTTACAAGATATTTGGGGTCATTCATGACTTAGCCTGACCCATCCGCGATTGAACCCATTCGTAGACTTGGCCTTGACGAACCTCAATCATGAACCCGTCTCAATTGCGACCCATAGACCTCAGTTTGCAAGTTCAGACCTGAATTGGTTTGGTTATGCTTAGTCGCAATACTTAGTCATCATCCAAGTTTAGTCATTACCTGACCTAACGATACTTAGTTGCGGTCTTTAGTCCGATTCAAGTTAAGTTGTGAACCAATCCCAAATAGACCCTTTAGTCACGACTAACCTGGATTCCATGAAAATCCATCTGGACCGGCAAAAAAGAATCTTGCAACCCCTATATGGTGTGCACGTGCAAAGTGTAAAGTGCATCTCAAGTGCCCAAGCCCTTACATGTGCCCGAATCCAAGCTCATGCTCATGCACATGCGCATATGCATGTGGGTGAGGTGCATAGCCCTTCACTATGCCGCAACTACACAGGTGAGTGCTCTCCAAAATACAAGAAATAGAGGGGAGCAATATCTTATATACTGCTCATTGTTTTTAACCCAGCCGATGTGGGACTAAATAGAAAACAAGGTTTTTCAAATTTTAAAATACACAAACGGATAAAAAGATATTCTTTTTTATCACTTTATTGTCTTTAGAATACTATTCAAAGTCATTCTACAATTGACCCTCTCATATAATTGAAAGAAATTTTAGTACTTATAAGAGCGTATTAGTCATAAGAATTAGCAACTGGAAAGGAAAAAAAAAATTTCACCACGGCTCAAACAAGAATTCAAGGGATACGGAAGAGGACCCCTTTTTGATGAATAAGGGCGGGGGATAAGTGCTTCAATTTTAGCAAGACAAAACGAAAATGTCTCTGCCTAATTGAGCTTAATCTCACCACAATATAGTGGAATAGAAAAACACGGGAACCCATTTTAGGCATCCAGCATCGTTGCCACAAAGTGGAAATTCAATATTAACAAGATGCCAAGCCTATGCCGCAAGACGCAAAATATACAAAATGTTTAGGGTGCCCACAATTTACAACCCGTCTTGTCTTTCAAAAGATTGACTCACCCCTGAAGACTAAACAGATCTCAAGTATTCTGTATGCACATGTAAGAAATGTCCCAAAAGAGTACCTTCTACCAAAAGATAAATAGATAAATAATAAACCATTCTATGGGTCAGAAGAACCAAGGTCTTGCCTCTTTGCTAAATAGGTTAATTGGTGCCCTTCCTCCCTACTTTCTTGATTTTACTTATTGGCCTCCAGAGCAGCACTAGCACATAATCCCTGGAATATGGTGATAAGCCTCCTCCTACAACAGGTGAAACCACTGGTCACAACCAAGCCCATCTAACGCATAAGCCGACCTTTAAATATGTACTAAAACATCTAATCAATTGCTTAGTAACGAAACATAATTTCCAGTCAAATAGCGCTCTGTCAATCAATTGTGTTCATCCACGAAGGTGCTCTGTCAAATAAATGGTCTAGAATCCAGACCCAAAGATGCTTAAACCAATCGGTATAGCCTTGGACCCAAAAAAATAAAGGGCACAGGCACTTTCCCCAATTGCATATACAGAAGTGAAACCCTGGAGTAGGGTTGGGAGCCTTCCCTAGCCATCACACACACACACACAACTCGACTAACTTAGCAGAAGGAACAGGAAAACATTAACTGCTCCAGATAATAATTACCAAAGCACACAAATTTATGGTTAAATTTTTAACAACCTGTCGGCTAATATAGTAGACCGAAGATGGTAAAAGCTGGCTATAGCCACCACCAGTAACCTTAAAGTTCAAACAGGGACTGCATGAGACCAAAATTAGAAAGCCAAACAAAACTACACACCTCCAGTTTGACCTTTGAGTTTTACCCCAATCAGAACCTTCGCAGTCCACGGTCCATAAATCTACCAGACGGGCACTCAAATGCCACATGTCCCCGGCCTCCACAGTTGTGGCAGATCAACATCTGAACCATGCAATCCCTGCTCATGTGGCCCACCTGATCACAGTTTCGGCAGACTACGCTTCGGTAACTGCTGTTGCGACCACCACCAACCCTCTCTCCAAGAACTTCAGCCTTCGGGCACTCTCTAGCCACATGCCCTGCAATGTTGCACAAGTTGCAGACAGGTTCATTCGGGCAGTCACGGGCCAGGTGGCCCGTCTTCCTGCAGTTGTTGCATGCCCTGTCATTTGTACAATCAACGGCAATATGACCTTGCTTATAGCAGTTGTTGCACAACCTCAGGTCTCCAGGTGGCAATGCAGGAGCCGAACAATCTTTGGCACGATGACCGGCCTTGCCACAGGTATGGCAAATGCCCTCATTCGGACATTTGCTAGCCATGTGGCCAGGCTCTCGACAATTCCAACATAGTGACTTAGTGGTGCACTCCGTCGCAATGTGCCTGATAAACAAATTGTACGCCAAGATTCAGCCAACAGTATTGATAAATATCAGTAAATCTTCTTCGGACTATATTTCTGTGTGTGCATGTACAATATGATGTAGGTTAGATGAATTTGGATACACGGTGCAGTCGGTGTTTAATTACCCGGGAAGACCACAGTTGTTACAAACTGCCACATAAGGACACTCTCTGGCATAATGACCTGGCCGCTTGCAATTTTTGCACAGATCTCCTTGGCTGTAGACAAAATCCCAACAGAGTAATGATAAAAAAGAAATACAATGGTAGTTTACAAAATTTACATCCAAAATCAACTTGTCACAATTCTCTATATTTTGCATCCTTCATTTGTATGGATATTACTGAGGAGGTCTCCATTCCAAAATCCCTAAAAAACATTATAGCCAAAGCATCGAATAGGCAGAGCCTTGGCAATAACTTCACAGAGCCCAACCCCGTGAGTTCATTTTGAGGTTTACATGCATGCTGGGTAAGAGAAATCTCTCGAGAACTATTAACATGTTACCTTCTCAAAAAAAACATCGTTTTAATTATACAAATTTGATTATAATGTTGAAATGAATGAGATTTCATTAATGAAAAAAAATATACAACAGTTGGGGGCATACAACGTCTACTTTTACAGTTCCATACAGCATATACTGTTCATCTAGTATTTGCATTTATTTATTTATTTATTTCTAATCTCTGAATTGCGTATTTTCCTTTAAATCATTAAAATTTGTTAATTGGGGATATATTCTTATTTTTAATCTTATTAATTGGGGTTTGCATTTTAAGGTTTTTTTTTCTTCTCCACACCATAAACCAAATTCTTTACATATTTTGAATATTTCTAGCTTACTTTTTTTTAAGAGATAAAATAGCACTCTTTTCCATAAGAAAAGATAGGAAAACAGAGAAGACAAGCATCATCCAGCTGGTGAAAGGGGAAAGAGGGAAAAGAAAAAGAAAGCAACAAACAGAACAGAAACAGAATTACAAATCCTCACTGAATACCACTCAATATCATCAAAGTCGGCCCTAATGGAAACCCAATCAACCAACAAACCAACAGCTTATAAATAGCTGTCACCAACTCTGTTTGATTCCTCTTTCTCCCTAAAAAATCCTAGCATTCCTCTCCTTCCACAAACCCCAACAAATGACACTAGGCAAGGCCCACCAAATGATATAGGGGAACCCATCTAGATCATTAAAACCCCCCAACACAAAACAAATCCTGGAACTGACCAAGGAAGGACCAAGTAATACCAAGATGGAAGAAAAAGAAGCCCCAAATCCTATGAGCCATAGAACAATGAATAAAAAGATGACTTAGAGACCCCCTCATCCAAACACAAAACATATCTATTTGCCAAATTCCATCCTCTATTCTGGAGACTGGAGATGGTTAAGGGTAAGAATTGTGACCAAAGTAGGGCTGAAAAGATCTCAAATGAGTAAGCTTC
Source organism: Platanus orientalis (assembly GCA_025762735.1). NCBI lineage: Eukaryota > Viridiplantae > Streptophyta > Magnoliopsida > Proteales > Platanaceae > Platanus > Platanus orientalis. The sequence goes on along the minus strand of JAOXJP010148812.1, from coordinate 2,190 downwards.
TAGGGCTAGATAAAAAAATAAACTCAGGTTTAACAATTCTGGGTACAACTAGGGTGGTTCAGAAAACAGATCTAGGCATGTAAGATTGGATTGAAATTTTGTAGGCAAATAGGTTTATTAATAAAATATTAAACCCTCAAAATTTCATGACAAACAGCCAAATGTAAGAATATAAAATTAGCAAAACCCAGGTCAGTACCCAGAAATCCAGCAGAACAGAGTGGAAAACAGTCCAACAAATATATATGCCTGAGTTAAAACAGCTATAACAAGGTGTATGAAACTTCCACAGAACTCTAGAACTGATAAGGCATAAGGACTACAGGAAATCGGGTTAAAAGTATATGGAAACTTTGATGAATGATGGGTATGATAATCCAAAATGTATGAGAACTCAGATATTAATTCAGAATAAGATATACAAAGCTGGTGCCGGACAGCCTATGGGTTGTTGATTCCTGTGGATGTGGCCCAAAGATGAACTCAAACAGTAGCCTAGATCAAGAATATACACCAAAATGATCTTCTAGAAAATCTAGGCAGCAGATAGAAAATGACCAAAATACCTATAGAATCCTCAGGATGGAACAAAACTTTGTAGGATGATAGAATAATAATAAATGAATAGGTATTACAAAATTTCAGGTCTATCTAATAACTAAAGTATATAAAATATACAAACGAACAAGCTATGCCAGAAATTTAAGTAAACTAGATTTAAAGAACTAAGGATAAGGTAGCATAAAATTCAGTAAAACCCAAATAGAATCAAAATGATTTTAGGGATTTAGATGATGGGTATAAATGCAAACCCCTAAGAAAACAAAACCAAAATACCTTACTTTTGGTGGGGTGATTTAGATAGAAAATCTGACAGGAATACCTCAGCCGTGGGTTAGAATGGGGACTTCCAGCAGCTATCAATCCTTTAAGTATTACTCCCAATCGTATGCAGCAGCAAATAAGGGCTAGAAACAGTAGTGAAATAAGGAGAGAAAGAAGATCAAGAAGAAACATAAAAATTAGAAACTCCTAAACTACATGGTCCTAAGACTTCTAAATTAAAAAAAAAAAAACACTAAAACTAAAGACTTGCAAATATTAGGACTCCTATACTTTTAAAACTCCTAATATCTAGCCTAAATAGCAACAAAATCAATAACTAAGAGGAAGATTCTCTTAGTTGTTGACTAGCTCTCTTGTATGCCCCACATATTGACTTACTGACTAAACTAAAAGACAAAGAGAGTGACAGTATGAAGAGCCAGAAAAAGAAATAGAATAACAGATAATCATCAAAAAAATAAAACAAGAAAAAGAATAACAGATAATCATAAAATAAATAAAAATAAAAGAAGAAGATGAAGAACAGAACAGATCCAGTAAACAAAAACAAAAACACTTCATACAGTTGGGGTGGGATTGCTTGAATAGATTACATCATTCTCCCTTTAGTAACTATCCCCTTAACTATAATTAGAAACCTAATTCCCAACAGCTTCACTAGTTTTTATTTGCATACTAATACCCTTTAATAATCCCAAAACTTGCTAAAACTGGTAATTAAATAATCCTAGAACTAAGACCCAAATGACTTACCCTAAATAGCAACTAGAGTTTCTTTATAACTAAAGCAGCAGCTCAGATCTATTGCTATCTTTATAGACTAGATCCATCTATTTCTCATTAATTACAAATCTGCCCCCTTTGACACAATCCCAAGACTATCTGTACCAACATTACCCTGCTGTCGGCCTTGGTCAACTAGATTCTCCAAAGTACTTGAATCCATTTGATGATGCCACTGCATCATTTAAGTATTCATAATTTTTGAAAATTGGTAAATAAGTTTAAATTTGATACTCGTCCGTGATTCCCTTTGATGATGCCTCTGCATCATTTAAGTATTCATCCCCTAGGTGCCAGACAGGCATTGCCTAGAAAGGCCAAATTGCCTAGTTGTCACATGTACTGCTGAACTACACTGCTCAATATTTAATTTCCGAAAGTGAAAAACATAAAGCCTAATCAGCAATAAAGGAATTCATATCCATCCCTAATATCTGGAGACAAAAATAAAATTTATATACATCGTTTATATAACTATCTTACGTAGGGATGCAAGTATCCGATCATCATCCGACTCCGGCTCATTTTCGTATTCGTTTAAAGCAAATACAAATATACATG